>CAMXCT020003996.1:0-48368 GCA_947184155.2 Cladocopium goreaui
ACTGTACAAGCAACAAGTTGGGACGGACAGGGAGAAAAAGGCATGTGTTAAGCCAACACTCATGCTCATGCTAGAGCGTCGCAAATCTGCTTGCAAAACTTCCGCGGTCAGCAACAAAATTCTCCGATGGCTGACCCCACTTTTGGGTCCAAATCTGGACCCCAAAACGGGGCCCAAGCGAAGACTCATGAGAAGAAACTAAAATAGGATGGTCCAGATTTGGGCCTAAAAATGGGGTCAGCCATCGGAGAATTTTGCTGCTGCCCGCAAATGTTTTGCAAGCGGGTTTGCGAACCAGCAGCATGAACATGAATGTCAACACAAACCGTTTTCTTCTTATGCGTCCCAAGTTCTAGTTGCTCCTGTCGAGGTCCCTTTATGGCCGCCATGTTTGTACCACTTTTTTAGACCCTGTTTAGGGGCCATGAGAAAGCATGTTTAATTTGTTGGCAGGCGTACTTCCTTCGAGGCGCTCCGAAGCTCACCGAGGCCTGCCCGAGGCCAGGCCTCGGACGCAAAACGTATTGGCACGAGGACAAAGCGAGGCGCACGGGGACTCGAATCTATATAATACTATTGTTAGAGTCCCATGGAAATGGTGATGGTGTGGCAGTGAAATTGTGGTGCCTTGTAGAATTTTAGGCCGCAGCTGGCGCAAAGGGACGGCCTCATGGAAGCCTCGAAGCAACGAAAATATATGTGTTTATCAGCATCAAGCAAGCTTCCAGGCAGGCTTCGAGGCAGGCTTCGAGGCAGGCCTCCAAGGCTTCGAGGATTGGTTATAGCATGATGCAAGCCTCCGGACAGGCTTCGAGGCAGGCCTCGAGGCAGGCTTCCAGACCCTCGAGAATATGTTTTTAAGCATGAAGCAAGCCTCGAGGCAGGCTTCGAGGCAGGCCTCCAAGCCTCGAGGATGGGCTTTTAAGCATGAAGCAAGCCTCGAAGCAGGCTTCAAAGCAGGCCTTGAGGCAGGCCTCGAGGCAGGTTTCCAGGGCCTCAAAGATATATTTAGCATGAAGCAAGCCTTGAGGCCCTACCAAATGCAAGCAACCAAAACAAATCCATGCAGGCAGAAGTCGAGAGAGACAGTAGCCCCAAACAACACCAAAAAGACATTCAGCACCAAAGACTTTATTGTCTGGCGACCAAACCTCTTCATCATGGCCCCCAAAACAAGATCCAAAAAACTAGTAGAAAACAGGAATCCATAAAGGGACCTCGACTGGTACAAGCCAACAAGTTTGGACAGACAGGGGAAAAAGGCAGTGTTAAGCCAACACTCATATTCTCATTCTAGAGCTCGCAAATCGGCTTGCAAAACTCGCGGTCAGCACAAAATTCTCCGATGGCTGAACCCCCTTTTGGGTCCAAATCTGGACCCCAAAACGGGGCCCAAGCGAAGACCTCAATGAGAAGAAATAAAATAGATCCAATTCTGGACCCCATTTTTTGGGGTCCAGATTGGGCCTAAAATGGGGGTCAGAAGCCATCGAAGATTTTGCTGCTGCCCGCAAATGTTTCGCAAGCGGGTTTGCGAACCAGCAGCATGAACATGAATGTCAACACAAACCGTTTTCTTCTTATGCGTCCCAAGTTCTAGTTGCTACTGTCGAGGTCCCTTTATGGCCGCCATGTTTGTACCACTTTTTTAGACCCGTTTAGGGGCCATGAGAAAGTATGTTTAATTTGTTGGCAGGCGTACTTCCTTCGAGGCGCTCCGAGGCTCACCGAGGCCTGCCCGAGGCCAGGCCTCGGACGCAAAAACGTATTAGCACGAGGACAAAGCGAGGCTCACGGGGACTCGAATCTATATAATACTATTGTTAGAGTCCCATGGAAATGGTGATGGTGTGGCAGTGGGAAATTGTGGTGCCTTGTAGAATTTTAGGCCGCAGCTGGCGCAAAGGGACGGCCTCATGGAAGCCTCGAAGCAACGAAAATATATGTGTTTATCACATCAAGCAAGCTTCCAGGCAGGCTTCGAGGCAGCCCTCGAGGCAGGCCTCCAAGGCTTCGAGGATTGGTTATAGCATGATGCAAGCCTCCAGACAGGCTTCGAGGCAGGCCTCGAGGCAGGCCTCGAGGCAGGCTTCCAGACCCCCGAGAATATGTTTTTTAGCATGAAGCAAGCCTCGAGGCAGGCTTCGAGGCAGGCCTCCAAGCCTCGAGGATGTGCTTTTAAGGATGAAGCAAGCCTCGAAGCAGGCTTCAAAGCAGGCCTTGAGGCAGGCCTTGAGGCAGGCCTAGAGGCAGGCTTCCAGGGCCTCAAAGATTTATTCAGCATGAAGCAAGCCTTGAGGCCCTACCAAATGCAAGCAACCAAAACAAATCCATGCAGGCAGAAGTCGAGAGAGTCAGTAGCCCCAAACGAACGCCAAAAAGACATTCAGCAGCCAAAGACTTTATCTGGCAACAAACCTGCTTCATCATGGCCCCCAAAACAAGATCCAAAAAACTAGTAGAAACAGGGAAGCCATAAAGGGACCTCGACTGTACAGCACAAGTCGGGACGGAGGACAGGGATTTTCTTTTTTTTGTTTTTTTGAAAAGGCATGTGTTAAAGCCAATCAGGTCATGATGGAGCGTTCGCCAGCTCTGCTTGCAACACTTCCGCGGTCAGCAACAAAATTCTCCGATGGCTTAACCACTTTTGGTCCAAATCTGGACCCCAAAACGGGGCCCACGCGAAAAAGCCATGAGAAGAAACTAAAATAGGATCCAATTCTGGACCCCATTTTGGGGTCCAGATTTGGGCCCACAAATGGGGTCAGCCATCGGAGAATTTTGCTGCTGCCCACAAATGTTTTGCAAGCGGGTTTGCGAACCAGCAGCATGAACATGAATGTCAACACAAACCGTTTTCTTCTTATGCGTCCCAAGTTCTAGTTGCTGCTGTCGAGGTCCCTTCATGGCCACCATGTTTGTACCACTTTTTTTAGACCCTGTTTAGGGGCCATGAGAAAGCATGTTTAATTTGTTGGCAGGCGTACTTCCTTCGAGGCGCTCCGAGGCTCACCGAGGCCTGCCCGAGGCCAGGCCCTCGGAAGCAAAACGTATTGGCACGAGGACAAAGCGAGGCTCACGGGGACTCTTTTTTTTCCGTCCAACGCCGTATGGCTTCCGCCAGGTCGTTCAACATGTTTCCAAGCATGTTGCAAATGAGATTAATTAATTAATTCACGCAGGGGCCGAGGCTGTAGTGGCCGCAAAAGTAAACTGGTAGAGGACCGGTACATAGTCCTATTCCCTTGTCACGGTGACAGAAAACAAGAACCGAAACCAAAAAACCCAGAAGCAGAACAAACACAAAAAACCACAAACAAACAAAAAACCCACACAAAACACAAAAAACAAACCAAAAAACAACAACCGGAAAACAGTGCCGTAAGCGAGGCTCACGGGGACTCGAATCTATATAATACTATTGTTAGAGTCCCGTGGAAATGGTGATGCTGTGGCAGTGGGAAATTGTAGTGCCTTGTAGAATTTTAGGCCGCAGCTGGCGCAAAGGGACGGCCCCATGGAAGCCTTGCAGCAACGAAAATATATGTGTTTATCAGCATCAAGCAAGCTTCCAAGCAGGCTTCGAGGCAGCCCTCGAGGCAGGCCTCCAAGGCTTCGAGGATTGGTTATAGCATGATGCAAGCCTCCAGACAGGCTTCGAGGCAGGCCTCGAGGCAGGCCCCGAGGCAGGCTTCCAGACCCTCGAGAATATGTTTTTAAGCATGAAGCAAGCCTCGAGGCAGGCTTCGAGGCAGGCCTCCAAGCCTCGAGGATGTGCTTTTAAGGATGAAGCAAGCCTCGAAGCAGGCTTCAAAGCAGGCCTTGAGGCAGGCCTTGAGGCAGGCCTAGAGGCAGGCTTCCAGGGCCTCAAAGATTTATTCAGCATGAAGCAAGCCTTGAGGCCCTACCAAATGCAAGCAACCAAAACAAATCCATGCAGGCAGAAGTCGAGAGAGTCAGTAGCCCCAAACGAACGCCAAAAAGACATTCAGCAGCCAAAGACTTTATCTGGCAACAAACCTGCTTCATCATGGCCCCCAAAACAAGATCCAAAAAACTAGTAGAAACAGGGAAGCCATAAAGGGACCTCGACTGTACAAGCAACAAGTCGGGACGGACAGGGAGAAAAGGCATGTGTTAAGCCAACACTCATGCTCATGCTGGAGCGTCGCAGATCTGCTTGCAAAACTTCCGCGGTCAGCAACAAAATTCTCCGATGGCTGACCCCACTTTTGGGTCCCAAATCTGGACCCCAAAACGGGGCCCAAGCGAAGACCCATGAGAAGAAACTAAAATAGGATCCAATTGGGTCCAGATTTGGGCCCACAAATGGGGTCAGCCATCGGAGAATTTTGCTGCTGCCCACAAATGTTTTGCAAGCGGGTTTGCGAACCAGCAGCATGAACATGAATGTCAACACAAACCGTTTTCTTCTTATGCGTCCCAAGTTCTAGTTGCTACTGTCGAGGTCCCTTCATGGCCACCATGTTTGTACCACTTTTTTTAGACCCTGTTTAGGGGCCATGAGAAAGCATGTTTAATTTGTTGGCAGGCGTACTTCCTTCGAGGCGCTCCGAGGCTCACCGAGGCCTGCCCGAGGCCAGGCCCTCGGAAGCAAAACGTATTGGCACGAGGACAAAGCGAGGCTCACGGGGACTCTTTTTTTTTCCGTCCAACGCCGTATGGCTTCCGCCAGGTCGTTCAACATGTTTCCAAGCATGTTGCAAATGAGATAATTAATTAATTCACGCAGGGGCCGAGGCTGTAGTGGCCGCAAAAGTAAACTGGTAGAGGACCGGTACATAGTCCTATTCCCTTGTCACGGTGACAGAAAACAAGAACCGAAACCAAAAAACCCAGAAGCAGAACAAACACAAAAAACCACAAACAAACAAAAAACCCACACAAAACACAAAAAACAAACCAAAAAACAACAACCGGAAAACAGTGCCGTAAGCGAGGCTCACGGGGACTCGAATCTATATAATACTATTGTTAGAGTCCCGTGGAAATGGTGATGCTGTGGCAGTGGGAAATTGTGGTGCCTTGTAGAATTTTAGGCCGCAGCTGGCGCAAAGGGACGGCCCCATGGAAGCCTTGCAGCAACGAAAATATATGTGTTTATCAGCATCAAGCAAGCTTCCAAGCAGGCTTCGAGGCAGCCCTCGAGGCAGGCCTCCAAGGCTTCGAGGATTGGTTATAGCATGATGCAAGCCTCCAGACAGGCTTCGAGGCAAGCCTCGAGGCAGGCCTCGAGGCAGGCTTCCAGACCCTCGAGAATATGTTTTTAAGCATGAAGCAAGCCTCGAGGCAGGCTTCGAGGCAGGCCTCCAAGCCTCGAGGATGTGCTTTTAAGCATGAAGCAAGCCTCGAAGCAGGCTTCAAAGCAGGCCTCGAGGCAGGTGTCCAGGGCCTCAAAGATATATTTAGCATGAAGCAAGCCTTGAGGCCCTACCAAATGCAAGCAACCAAAACAAATCCATGCAGGCAGAAGTCGAGAGAGTCAGTAGCCCCAAACGAACACCAAAAAGACATTCAGCAGCCAAAGACTTTAGTGTCTGGCGACAAACCTGCTTCATCATGGCCCCAAAACAAGATCCAAAAAACTAGTAGAAACAGGGAAGCCATAAAGGGACCTCGACTGTACAAGCAACAAGTTGGGACGGACAGGGAGAAAAAGGCATGTGTTAAGCCAACACTCATGCTCATGCTAGAGCGTCGCAAATCTGCTTGCAAAACTTCCGCGGTCAGCAACAAAATTCTCCGATGGCTGACCCCACTTTTGGGTCCAAATCTGGACCCCGAAACGGGGCCCAAGCGAAGACTCATGAGAAGAAACTAAAATAGGATCCAATTCTGGACCCCATTTTGGGGTCCAGATTTGGGCCCACAAAATGGTGGTAAGCATCGGAGAAATTTTGCTGCTGCAACAAATGTTTGCAAGCGGGTTTGCGAACCAGCAGCATTGAACAGAATGTAAACACAAACAGTTTTTTTCTTATGCGTCCCAAGTTCTAGTGCTATTGTCGAGGTTCCCTTCATGGCCACCTGTTTGTACCACTTTTTTTAGGACCCTGTTAGGGCCATGAGAAGAAAGCCTGTTTATTTGTTGGCAGCAGGACTTCCTTCGAGGCGCTCCGAGGCTCACCGAGGCCTGCCCGAGGCCAGGCCCTCGGAAGCAAAACGTATTGGCACGAGGACAAAGCGAGGCTCACGGGGACTCTTTTTTTTCCGTCCAACGCCGTATGGCTTCCGCCAGGTCGTTCAACATGTTTCCAAGCATGTTGCAAATGAGATTAATTAATTAATTCACGCAGGGGCCGAGGCTGTAGTGGCCGCAAAAGTAAACTGGTAGAGGACCGGTACATAGTCCTATTCCCTTGTCACGGTGACAGAAAACAAGAACCGAAACCAAAAAACCCAGAAGCAGAACAAACACAAAAAACCACAAACAAACAAAAAACCCACACAAAACACAAAAAACAAACCAAAAAACAACAACCGGAAAACAGTGCCGTAAGCGAGGCTCACGGGGACTCGAATCTATATAATACTATTGTTAGAGTCCCGTGGAAATGGTGATGCTGTGGCAGTGGGAAATTGTGGTGCCTTGTAGAATTTTAGGCCGCAGCTGGCGCAAAGGGACGGCCTCATGGAAGCCTTGCAGCAACGAAAATATATGTGTTTATCAGCATCAAGCAAGCTTCCAAGCAGGCTTCGAGGCAGCCCTCGAGGCAGGCCTCCAAGGCTTCGAGGATTGGTTATAGCATGATGCAAGCCTCCAGACAGGCTTCGAGGCAGGCCTCGAGGCGGGCCTCGAGGCAGGCTTCCAGACCCTCGAGAATATGTTTTTAAGCATGAAGCAAGCCTCGAGGCAGGCTTCGAGGCAGGCCTCCAAGCCTCGAGGATGTGCTTTTAAGGATGAAGCAAGCCTCGAAGCAGGCTTCAAAGCAGGCCTTGAGGCAGGCCTAGAGGCAGGCTTCCAGGGCCTCAAAGATTTATTCAGCATGAAGCAAGCCTTGAGGCCCTACCAAATGCAAGCAACCAAAACAAATCCATGCAGGCAGAAGTCGAGAGAGTCAGTAGCCCCAAACGAACGCCAAAAAGACATTCAGCAGCCAAAGACTTTATCTGGCAACAAACCTGCTTCATCATGGCCCCCAAAACAAGATCCAAAAAACTAGTAGAAACAGGGAAGCCATAAAGGGACCTCGACTGTACAAGCAACAAGTCGGGACGGACAGGGAGAAAAGGCATGTGTTAAGCCAACACTCATGCTCATGCTGGAGCGTCGCAGATCTGCTTGCAAAACTTCCGCGGTCAGCAACAAAATTCTCCGATGGCTGACCCCACTTTTGGGTCCCAAATCTGGACCCCAAGACGGGGCCCAAGCGAAGACCCATGAGAAGAAACTAAAATAGGATCCAATTCTGGACCCCATTTTGGGGTCCAGATTTGGGCCCACAAATGGGGTCAGCCATCGGAGAATTTTGCTGCTGCCCACAAATGTTTTGCAAGCGGGTTTGCGAACCAGCAGCATGAACATGAATGTCAACACAAACCGTTTTCTTCTTATGCGTCCCAAGTTCTAGTTGCTACTGTCGAGGTCCCTTCATGGCCACCATGTTTGTACCACTTTTTTTAGACCCTGTTTAGGGGCCATGAGAAAGCATGTTTAATTTGTTGGCAGGCGTACTTCCTTCGAGGCGCTCCGAGGCTCACCGAGGCCTGCCCGAGGCCAGGCCCTCGGAAGCAAAACGTATTGGCACGAGGACAAAGCGAGGCTCACGGGGACTCTTTTTTTTTCCGTCCAACGCCGTATGGCTTCCGCCAGGTCGTTCAACATGTTTCCAAGCATGTTGCAAATGAGATAATTAATTAATTCACGCAGGGGCCGAGGCTGTAGTGGCCGCAAAAGTAAACTGGTAGAGGACCGGTACATAGTCCTATTCCCTTGTCACGGTGACAGAAAACAAGAACCGAAACCAAAAAACCCAGAAGCAGAACAAACACAAAAAACCACAAACAAACAAAAAACCCACACAAAACACAAAAAACAAACCAAAAAACAACAACCGGAAAACAGTGCCGTAAGCGAGGCTCACGGGGACTCGAATCTATATAATACTATTGTTAGAGTCCCGTGGAAATGGTGATGCTGTGGCTGTGGGAAATTGTGGTGCCTTGTAGAATTTTAGGCCGCAGCTGGCGCAAAGAGACAGCCTCATGGAAGCCTTGCAGCAACGAAAATATATGTGTTTATCAGCATCAAGCAAGCTTCCAGGCAGGCTTCGAGGCAGCCCTCGAGGCAGGCCTCCAAGGCTTCGAGGATTCGTTATAGCATGATGCAAGCCTCCAGACAGGCTTCGAGGCAGGCCTCGAGGCAGGCCTCGAGGCAAGCTTCCAGACCCTCGAGAATATTTTTTTAAGCATGAAGCAAGCCTCGAGGCAGGCTTCGAGGCAGGCCTCCAAGCCTCGAGGATGTGCTTTTAAGGATGAAGCAAGCCTCGAAGCAGGCTTCAAAGCAGGCCTTGAGGCAGGCCTCGAGGCAGGCTTCCAGGGCCTCAAAGATATATTTAGCATGAAGCAAGCCTTGAGGCCCTACCAAATGCAAGCAACCAAAACAAATCCATGCAGGCAGAAGTCGAGAGAGTCAGTCGCCCCAAACGAACGCCAAAAAGACATTCAGCAGCCAAAGACTTTAGTGTCTGGCGACAAACCTGCTTCGGCCCCCAAAACAAGATCCAAAAAACTAGTAGAAACAGGGAAGCCATAAAGGGACCTCGACTGTACAAGCAACAAGTTGGGACGGACAGGAAGAAAAAGGCATGTGTTCAGCCAACACTTATGCTCATGCTAGAGCGTCGCAAATCTGCTTGCAAAACTTCCGCGGTCAGCAACAAAATTCTCCGATGGCTGACCCCACTTTTGGGTCCAAATCTGGACCCCAAAACGGGGCCCAAGCGAAGACCCATGAGAAGAAACTAAAATAGGATCCAATTCTGGACCCCATTTTGGGGTCCAGATTTGGGCCCAAAAATGGGGTCAGCCATCGGAGACTTTTGCTGCTGAACGCAAATGTTTTGCAAGCGGGTTTGCGAACCAGCAGCATGAACATGAATGTCAACACAAACCGTTTTCTTCTTATGCGTCCCAAGTTATAGTTGCTACTGTCGAGTCCCTCATGGCCACCAATGTTTGTACACTTTTTTTAGACCGTTTTAGGGGCCATGAGAAAGCATGTTTAATTTGTTGGCAGGCGTTACTTCCTCGAGGCGCTCGACAAGGCTCACCGAGGCCTGCACGAGGCCAGGCCATCGGAAGCAAAACGTTATGGCACGAGGACAAGCGAGGCTCTCACGGGGACTTTTTTTTTTACGTCTCCAACGCCGTATGGCTTCCGCCAGGTCGTTCAACATGTTTCCAAGCATGTTGCAAATGAGATTAATTAATTAATTCACGCAGGGGCCGAAGCTGTAGTGGCCGCAAAAGTAAACTGGTAGAGGACCGGTACATAGTCCTATTCCCTTGTCACGTTATCAGAGAACAAGAACCGAGACACAAAAAGCCCAGAAGCAAAAACAACACCAAAAACAAACACAAACAAAAACAACCCACACAAAACACAAACAAACAACCCAAAAAAAACCACAACCGGAAACAGTGCGTAAGGAGGATCACGGCGACTCGAACTAATAATACTTCTTGTTGAGAGTCCCGTGGATGGAAATTGGTTGATGATGTGGCAGTGGGAAATTGTGGTGCCTTGTAGGAATTTAGGCCGCATCTGGCGCAAAAGGGACGGCCTCATGGAAAGCCTTGCAGCAACGAAAATATATGGTGTATCAGCATTATTCAAGCAAGGCTTCCAAGCAGGCTTCGAGGCAGCCTCGAGGCAGGCCTCCAAGGATTCGAGGATTGGGTTATAGCATGATGCAAGCCTCCAGACAGGCTTCGAGGCAGGCCTCGAGGCAGGCCTCGAGGCAGGCCTCGAGGCAGGCTTCCAGACCCTCGAGAATATGTTTTTAAGCATGAAGCACGCCTCGAGGCAGGCTTCGAGGCAGGCCTCCAAGCCTCGAGGATGTGCTTTTAAGGATGAAGCAAGCCTCGAAGCAGGCTTCAAAGCAGGCCTTGAGGCAGGCCTAGAGGCAGGCTTCCAGGGCCTCAAAGATTTATTCAGCATGAAGCAAGCCTTGAGGCCCTACCAAATGCAAGCAACCAAAACAAATCCATGCAGGCAGAAGTCGAGAGAGTCAGTAGCCCCAAACGAACGCCAAAAAGACATTCAGCAGCCAAAGACTTTATCTGGCAACAAACCTGCTTCATCATGGCCCCCAAAACAAGATCCAAAAAACTAGTAGAAACAGGGAAGCCATAAAGGGACCTCGACTGTACAAGCAACAAGTCGGGACGGACAGGGAGAAAAGGCATGTGTTAAGCCAACACTCATGCTCATGCTAGAGCGTCGCAAATCTGCTTGCAAAACTTCCGCGGTCAGCAACAAAATTCTCCGATGGCTGACCCCACTTTTGGGTCCAAATCTGGACCCCAAAACGGGGCCCAAGCGAAGACCCATGAGAAGAAACTAAAATAGGATCCAATTCTGGACCCCATTTTGGGGTCCAGATTTGGGCCCAAAAATGGGGTCAGCCATCGGAGAATTTTGCTGCTGCCCACAAATGTTTTGCAAGCGGGTTTGCGAACCAGCAGCATGAACATGAATGTCAACACAAACCGTTTTCTTCTTATGCGTCCCAAGTTCTAGTTGCTACTGTCGAGGTCCCTTCATGGCCACCATGTTTGTACCACTTTTTTTAGACCCTGTTTAGGGGCCATGAGAAAGCATGTTTAATTTGTTGGCAGGCGTACTTCCTTCGAGGCGCTCCGAGGCTCACCGAGGCCTGCCCGAGGCCAGGCCCTCGGAAGCAAAACGTATTGGCACGAGGACAAAGCGAGGCTCACGGGGACTCTTTTTTTTTCCGTCCAACGCCGTATGGCTTCCGCCAGGTCGTTCAACATGTTTCCAAGCATGTTGCAAATGAGATAATTAATTAATTCACGCAGGGGCCGAGGCTGTAGTGGCCGCAAAAGTAAACTGGTAGAGGACCGGTACATAGTCCTATTCCCTTGTCACGGTGACAGAAAACAAGAACCGAAACCAAAAAACCCAGAAGCAGAACAAACACAAAAAACCACAAACAAACAAAAAACCCACACAAAACACAAAAAACAAACCAAAAAACAACAACCGGAAAACAGTGCCGTAAGCGAGGCTCACGGGGACTCGAATCTATATAATACTATTGTTAGAGTCCCGTGGAAATGGTGATGCTGTGGCTGTGGGAAATTGTGGTGCCTTGTAGAATTTTAGGCCGCAGCTGGCGCAAAGAGACAGCCTCATGGAAGCCTTGCTGCGGAAGGTACGCAACCTTCGAAACCCTTGGGTCAGCGTCCAGGACGTCGTCCTTAACTCACTAGAACCGTCCACGCTACCAAGTCAACCACTCCCAGAGCTCAGCCACTTTTACCAAACACACAAGCAACAAGGAGAAATGTCTTGCTCATGTCGCTATGGTTCTTGTTGGTGTGTCACGCCTTGACACAAAATGATGCGGAGTCGCCAGTCAGCATCTTTCTGCTAACTCTCACAAAAGCGATCAAAAACACATGTCCTCACAAAAAGTCTTTACATCAAGACATGGTTTGTTTGTTTAAATAAGTTTGAGTGTTTGAAAAACGTTGAAACATTTCAAGCACCAAAACATGATTCATGATGTCTCCCTCAGATCTGTTAGCAACTCCAGTTCTGAATGCCTTTCAGAACGTTGCTCTCGCTATCATCATTGAGAGACAAAACACACTACTCTTCTCCAATCAATGTCAAACAAAGTTCCTTCTTCCGAAGTCACAAAATGAATTCTACGATCTTCTCACGATTCCTTCGTGCACTTCGTCGACGACAAATAATGCAAAAGGTATGGAAAATGGTTTGATTTTCCATGTCACTATACAAATTCAAATCCTCACAATGTTCTCCGTGCAATCAAAGTACTCAAAGAAGACGAAAAGTATATCGTTGTTGGGTTTCGTCATCTCCAATAAAACGTGCAAAACATGAAACGTGCAAATACGATGTCAACCATCACGGTTGAGCTCATCATCAAGATGAAAACCAAATTCACTTCTTCCAATGCAGAAAAGACCAATGGATTCATCTCACCACAGATGTCAAATTTTCACACCCCCTTTTGAGATGAACTCCATTCCATAGGTATACGCTGTAACCCATCCAGACTTCAGCACATATCGCTCAAACTCGACAGGTCAATACATATAGTACGAATTGTCCCGTTGTCCACCATCCAATGAACAACCAGCTCATAGTCTTTCCTCGCCTTTGCACCAATGAAGATATTCTCAATCACCCAACTGCCTCTGCACTGAAGTTCCAGTGAAGCAACCCTTTGGCTTTCCAACCTTTCCAGAGTCCTCCACAACCTTGCATGCGCAGAGAAAAGAATACCAATCCTTTGCAATTGGACTTGTACTCTTGTTTCCCAGGTGATTCATACTCCATTTGCAATATCCTGCCATCTCTTCATCGACATATACCTCACGGTATGTTTTGCCTTCATTGGCAAACTTTCCAAACGCAAACTTCGTTCTGCTCCAATCTCGAAAACTCATGCCTTCAGGCACCAAATCAGCAGTAAGCTGATCAAGGACCTTGTCGGCAATCCCAGGAAAGATTGGGATAGGCATGACAGGCAACTGTGCATTCAAAGGTTCAGCTGCCGAAGAAATCAAATCGAATTCATCATCATCCAGAGCCTCACGAAGTCGCTTGCTTCCGTCTGTCATTGCTCCTTGACTCTCCAAAGGAGTCAAAACACTGGATCCGGCTGCATAGCCTGACCCTGGATTTCCACTATTCCACTTCTTCTGAAGAAGACCAAGCAAAGCCTTCTCATCTTCATCTGTCCATCCAGACTTGGCCATGGCTGCAAACCAAACCGCGTCCGGTAGTGAAAAAGCACTAGACTGTGGCTAAACTCTTAGGAGCAATTAACCTAGAACGTGAAACGAAGTGTCGAACCGCCATCACAAGTGTGATAGGATCAGTGGCCTTTCAGATTGTTCTGCACTGCGCACACACACTGCATCTTACAGCATCGCGCAACAAAACTCTGCACAAGATGAAACATCGTGAAAACTCCTGTTTGTCTTTGGCAACGTTTGTTTGAAAACAACGTGCAAACAGAAATGAAACGAAATGAAACGTGGATCCAACTTCTGTCTCTCTCTCTGTCACAGGGCCCCCTTTCAAACGCAAACTCAACTCTTCTTCGAAGCATGTTTGACCGCAATCAAAATGTATCTTGCTAACTTTCGGTTGTAAAACGCTGTTTCAGTATAGTTGATTTGATAGAGTTCTGCATGTGTCTGACATGTGCATGTAGAAAGTTTGGAATGAAGATTTAGTGCAAACCAGGCTGAATTGGAAACAAACTTCAATGTCTTTCCAATCGGAATACCATCCTTGTTCTGGCATCCAGTCTTGCACAACCTCACCAAAGCCTCATGCCTCATGTCAAAACTCTGCAAAAGACTCACTGTCTCAGGTCGGGACCAAATGGTATTTCGTTCTGGGAGCTCAAACGAACATGAGTCTGCATGTTTGAAGTAACCACCAATCGCGTTGATGATCTCATCCCATTCCTGGTCCTTTTCAGTGACTGAGTCCGGATTGAAATTGCGAAGCGGACTTCCACTTCCACAAGGAGTCGATGCATGAATATGCACCCAAGGTGGACATGACGAATTCTTCCACTGTCGAATGCAAACAGCTACACGACTCAACGTTCCAGAACTCTGCACCTTAGCAACTACACCAATGTATGGGACCTTTGAAACTTCACAGACCTTTCTCAAGTTCGAATGTTCCGAACAACACAGTTCCACAATCGCAATTGAAGAACCCTGAGTCAACACTTGCTGCAACACACTCAGTTCACGCAGTTCTGCCAACTCAGCTGTCAAACCATCTGGAACCACAATCCCAAGAGCATAGCGATGTTTGTAGAAAGCTTTGGCACTCAAGCATTTAGTGAAAAGATCTGCTGGATTTTCAACACCACTCCTGTGTCTCAATTTCAACAAACCCTCTCTCATCTGCTCTCGTAACCAATGCAATCTTATTTCAATGTGTCGTGAGCGTCGTGGCACGTCCATGGACCTCACAAGTTGCAATGCAGAGCTTGAATCGCTCTCCAGCCAAATCACAACTTCTTCTGGCTCATCGATCTCATGAAGTGCAAACAGAAGACGGTGAACCAGTCTTCCAAACGCAACGCTTTCTTGACACACTGATTGCAAACCATAAAGTTCTGCCTCACATGAACTCAAGCTCAAAGCTTGTTGCTGTCGGCTCAGAGACCTTACCAAAGACCTCTCAAAGAAAACAGCTCCACCGCTAACACCTTTGCGGTTGTTGAAACGGTACGGCGCATGTGAAGCGTCACTGAAAGAGTGAAGATGGACTGATCTCAGTTGAGTATCGTCAACTTGACTCATGATGGTCTCATCTCTGCTCGGTAGACACAAGCATGCATGCATGTCAACATACAAGAATCTCAAAACTGCTTTCAATGCTTGTTCAGTTCCGTGCATCGGTTTCGCTTGCTGTGTCCCAAGAACAGACATCCATGTCTTCAAGTCATGACGCACCTGTGACAACCAAAGCAATTTTCCCAACGCCTTTCTGAAGCGTGAGTATGCTTCATCTGACAAAGGTTTCTGAAAGTTGCTATCCGTGAGTGTTTTCTCAAGATGTCCCGAAATGTCAGGAACATTCTCAGACCCACGGGTAACACCGTAATCCAGAAACGTAGAGTCAAGATAATGTGGATCGACACCCAGAGTGATCTCAGAGGAATCTCTTTCTCTTTTGATGACACGACCAATAAAGGTCAGGGATCCTCCCTCTTCTCCGATCTCTCCAGTTGTCTTCACAGGCACTACAGACGACAAAGTTGCAACCACATGTTCTTCAGCTTCCTTAGTGGTCGACAACAACAAAATGTCATCAACATACACCACACACAAACAAAACCCAATCTCATGACCATCTTTCACGATCTGTCCACCATACACACACGGTTCCAACGAATCCGACCAAAGGCCTACATGTTCAACCGTAAATGTCAAAAGCTGTAACCATGCCAGTGAAGCATCACGTAACCCGTTCAATGCCTTTTCAAGCAAATAGTAGGTCGCCTCACCTGATGGAAAGCTAATCGACAACGGCATCTTCAAGACAACATGTACACCAGTTCCCAATGGACTATGCATGAAGGCATGACTCACGTCCAATGCACGCAAAAGCATCTTCCGTGTCGCTGCCATCGCAAGTACCAAATGGACACTCTCGATTGAAGGAGTCGGACTGCTAAATCCCAAAGATCTAGCTGAGGAGCCACGATTGAAATCTTTCGCAACAATCCTGGTTCGAACCCTCTCACTGCTTTTGTAAGCTGCAACCCACCTCGACTGGATCAAACGAAGGTTCGGAACAGCCTTCTTCATGTCGTCCAGTTCTGACTGGGTGATGATGCGGCCAGTCTTGCAGTGTTCCAAGTTCCTAACCTCCTCTTGCATACCTTTGAAACCTTGTTCCAAATCAAGCTCTTGCAAACTCTGGTCATCTATGATACTGTCAGGTTTCCAAACCAAGACATCCTGACCTCCAAGACGCATCTTCACAAAGTCATGTTCATTGCCTCGATTGAAACAAACAGAATCAAGAGAACCAGAAAACATTTCTGGAGACGTTGCCGGAGCAAAAGACGCTGGACCTTCAAGTGTACCCAAACTCGCAACCAACACAGGCTCACCACTACCAACCCAAAACCAATCAAAATCCATGTTTGTTTGAAGCAGTTCCTCAGAATCTTCACGGATCTCTCTTTCCAACTGTTCTCGGTCGGTCTCAGCTTTCCTTTTAAACCTTCTAGTGTACTCAACCTGTGTTTCCGGCTGTCGCCGAGCGGACTCAGGTGTCGGTACCAATTCTTCATCATCGACCTCTTCTACTGGCACCTGAACCTGGGGTACAACAACAGGGCTCTCCTGAGAGAGTGCAGGTTCAACACGTCTTTCCTTTCTCCGTTGTTCCTCAAACTCAGCAAAACGCTTTCTACATTCCTTGTTGTGTCTAATACCAGGTGCTTCCATGCCACTCTCACATGCTGGACATCGACGAGTCGGTTCAAAACGTGATACGTCAGGTGAAGTTCTTTCAGAACTCTCAGGACTACTAATGGCTACATCTGCAGTATCTGCTGGTGACGTAGGAGATGGAGTGACAGAAACTCGAGACGGCTCTGCTGGACCTTCCTGTGGAGTCACGGCAACGTTCGATCTTGCCAATGGCACTGCTGGCGCCAAACGCAACTCACCAGTCTTCTTCTTCACACTGCTAGACTCTGGCAAGACAAGTTTGGGCTGCGAAGGTGCCGGCAAACTCTGGCCTTTCAACTTTCGCAACTCTTCAGGAGGTAGCTGACTCATATCAGCTGGTGCAGTTCCACTGTCATTCACAATTTGGGGTCTACTACCTACAGTCCCAGTGTCAAACTGTGTCAAAACACCCTGTCCCGAATTCAAATCCCATCTCAAAGGTGAAATAGCCCTGATGTTCCTAGCTACAAAACGCATCAACTCAGCTTTGCCATCCACACGAATGAGACCTTGCACAACTGGACCTCGTTCCAATCCCATGTGAATGAAAGTACACTCAACATTCCTCGTGGAAAGTGGTGAATGCTGCCGAATTGAATCAGGAATCTCTGCCAAAACCTGAGCACCAAACAAAGTCGAAACTGGTTTGGATAACTTCCTTCCTGACACCATTTCCAATGGACTTCTGTCTGAACCTCTCGATGTTGAAAAATGGTTGTTGCACAAAGCCAAATACGTCAAAACATCAACCAAATTCTCATGTGAAAAAGTGACATCCAACCCTTGCGCATTCAGATCAGCCCTTAGTACAGAAAAGGATTCCTTTAATTCCCTAACTGCTCGCTCAGCCGACCCAATCGATCGATGTTGTTGTGGCGCGGCTCTCCGAATAGCGAACGTATATCGGCCAGTAGAGGATCCAATGATCTCTCCCACTGCCCTCTCGCTATCGGTGTGGACGTCAATGGAGACTGCCTTCGAAGTCAACCCAAAATGTTGGAGCCATACAACAATCTGTCTCCTGGCTGCTTCGACATCTTCTCCAACCACCACATAGCCAATGCACCTCGACATCATCTCGGTTAACACAAGGATCTTCACCGAACCTGGGAGTTCGTCTGTGACGATCTCTCCTGATGTTTTGAGGAATGCAAAATCGGCCTGAATAGAAACCTCTTTCCTGTCACCTTTGTCTCTTCTGTGCTGAAAAACAGAACGACCTTTGGCACACTCCAAGCAATTCGGATTGAATGGAATATGTCCCTGTCTCCGGTGACGTGCCAGTTCATTGTCGTCTCCTCCAGACACAGCTGCGACAGAAAAGTCATGAGTGTTACTCACAGTCAAGTCAGACCTGTATGCACTACTACTACCAACATCGGGATACAAACGAACCCAAGGACAATTGGCAAAATAAGCAACATCAAGACAATGCATTCCGAGCTTCTCATGAAACAAATCAAAACCTTTTGGACCTTGTGTGAATCTCCATCCCGAATCTGCCAATGAAGTGATTGACAAAATGTTGTGCCGGATGGAACCCACCAAAACATTCAAACGTGCTTTCTTCCAACACCAATCATCACCTGATGTGCCTGACATGTGCATCTGAACTCCAATCTCAGCAGTGCCTGACATGTTGACTGAGGATCCATTGGCAGCTTTGTAACTACCTAATCCCTCACTGTCCTGCAGCACTGACCTGAAGGCTGACAAGTTCGATTCAGCCAAAACACTTGTGGATGCACCAGAGTCAAGAAGCCACCAAGAAGCATCGGTGTTGTCAGCGACCTGTGAAAGCAAAGGTCGCAAAAACTTCAAGTAAGGTTCAATCTGCTGTTCAACTGAAACCTCACTGTGGTCGTCAAACCAATCATGTGCACGCACCAAAACGACTTTCATCGGTACAGTGGCACACAAGTCTCGGCTGGGGTCATTAACAAAACATGTCTCCAAGTTGGAACTGTCACCAAGTCCAACCTCATCTCCACACTTCAAACCACAAAACCATGGCTCATGAGTACAGCTGTCGCAACCTCTTGCCAGCACACAACCCATGTCAGCCGCTTCAACTTCCTCTGACTCATGAGTACAGCTGTCGCAACCTCTTGCCAGCACACAACCCATGTCAGCCGCTTCAACTTCCTCTGACTCATGAGTACAGCTGTCGCAACCTTTTGCCAGCACACAACCCATGTCAGCCAGTTCACTTCTCACTACTTCTGACTCACAAGTACAGCTGTCGCAACCTCTTGCCAGCACACAACCTGTGTCAGCCAGTTCATCTTTCTCTTCTGACTCATGAGTACAGCTGTCGCAGCTCTCTGCCAGCACACAACCCATGTCAGCCAGTTCATCTTCTTCTTCTTCTGACTCACGAGTACAGCTGTCGCAGCTCTCTGCCAGCACACAACCCGTGTCAGCCAGTTCACTTTCTTTTGACTCACGAGTACAGCTGTCGCAGCTCTCTGCCAGCACACAACCCGTGTCAGCCAACTCAATTTCAAAGTCTTTGCATCAACCACAAGCCTATTCTCGGTTTCCATGTCAGCAACCTCATGCTCATGCACAAACCTAAGACCTCCAGTGGTTTCACATGTCATGTCAAACAACAAAGGATGAATGATCATGCTGCCGACACTGCCAGTCTTTTGGACATCAGACCTATTGTCGTGGCTTGCACTCGGTTCCGCACTTTGGACTGGTCCCTGTTGCCAGGTATACCCATACCCGTCGCAATACCATCCAGAACCATCGTCCCACCATGTCTGCGAAACTCCCCATTGACCATCACAGCTCTCCGGCCATTGGTCATGCCACCAATAGTCATCATCGTCCCAACTCTCTGCAGTCCAGTCGGTCCAATCCTCTGAAACTTCATTCAACTTGCCTTTCTTTCCTTTTCCTTTACTATTGCCTTTGCTTCTAAAGGTAGAACCCTTTTCTTTGGAACCTTTACCTTCTTTGCTCTCAGGGCAGTTGAAGCTGATGTGTCCCATGTTACCGCATCTAAAACATCGAATCTTGCTCATGTCTGCGGTACAACCTGAGGCAGTGTGTTTCCGACTGCCACACTTTCCACATCTGCCTTCCACTGCATCTACAAGTTCGGCATCAAGAGAATGATGTTCTACACTCCCCTCCAGGGAACTCAATCTCTTGCTGGGGCCTACTGTCCCAAAATCGCTAAACAGGCGTTGTTGCTCTTACCAACGCATCGCAGCGTTCCTGTAGGACTCGTAATTGTCTGCGCCGCTGTGATGGAGAACATAATTCTTCACCATCTCAGGCAAACTTTTCAACAGAACAACTAGCATGTCAGAATCTGCCAGCTTCAGTCCTGTGGTGTCCACCTGCATAGGGAGAGTTCCTAGCAACCTTGAGAACCTTGCAGCTTCATAGTCAATTCTTCTGATAGTATCACTAACCAAGGAACTCGGCGATGTCTGTGTCGCCGCCAGGACAAAGGACTTCCCTGCAATCTGCGTCCTTAGTGAGAGCGCTTCGGATCTTGACCTCAGAGAAAATTCAAGAGTAAGTTGCCTAAGCAGTTCAAACCCGTTTGCTTGTTGGTTTACTGCTACTGCCACTCTGTCACTAGATCCTACTCCATGTAGTGCCACACCCTCACTGAAAGCGTTCACCAACGCCACACACCTGGGGTTGTCGTGAAACGCAGCTTTTAAGATGGACATAAAGCCTTCGAGACCTTGCCTGTTGTGCTCCACTGAGCGCACTCCATCTGATGGGACCGGGCCAACGGCTACTATGCTGGATTTCTACAGAAAACTCTAAACTTCCACCAGCTGCCCAGGATGACAACTCATCCAAATAGCCAGCCCAACCTAACACCTCTTCTTCTCTTGTCTTCCAAATTCCTACTGGTGTTGGTGCCGGTGTCAACCATTTTTCACTTTTGGCGAAGACATCCAATTGCTGTGAATTTCCATGATTTGATTGTTGAACACCAAAACCAGGCAAAACATCAAATGGCTGCGGAGTCACAAACGACGAATCAGCTGCCCTACCAAAACCATCACCAAACACTTCTGGAACCCCTCTTCTCTGTTGCATAGTTACAAAACGATCTTGCATATGCTGCTGCACTGTCTGTAGCTGTCCCTCACTCATGCTACCTAACATGGCCATCTTGGATCTGCGCCGCCTGAGGCGTCAAGCCTCCCAAGCTCGCTCCAACCGGGCCACTCGGCACGTTTCCTTGGCAACTCATTGGGTTCACTCCTAAGTTTGGGAAATCTCCAGACCTTGGTCCACCAGGCATACTCGCACAACCATAACTTGGCACACGCGCTTGCGAATTCTGTTGCATAAACGTTTGTTGTTGTGGAATCCATTGCGCACCAAACCATGCTGGTCCCAGTCCCTGCATTCCGGGGATACTTCCTTGCTGACATCCCTGCACCGGACCTACCTGACCACCTGCATCCAAGTTTGTCGTGCTCGCAAATCCCTGTACATTCTGTGACACATTTGCTTGTTGTTGCTGTGGCTGCTGCTGGGGCATGTTACTTACTTCAGGTGTTTGTCCATCCATCCCAGATCCACTACCTTGCTGACTAGGCGTTCTTGGCACTGGCGGCAATCCGTCACTACGGTTACAACCACCATTTCCGGTACCACTTCCTTCACCTCTTTCAGCCATACCAGGACTAGGACAACCTTGCACACCTTGGCTCACACTACCTGGATCCATTCCTACTTACGCGCAGCAAGCAGGCAGCTCCGCTACCATGCGGAAGGTAACCTCGACCTTCGAAACCTACTTGGGTCGGCGTCCAGGACGTCGTCCTTAACTCACTAAGACCGTCCACGCAACCAAGTCAACCACTCCCAGAGCTCAGCCACTTTTACCAAACACACAAGCACAGAAAGATGTCTTGCTCATGTCGCTATGGTTCTTGTTGGTGTGTCACGCCTTGACACAAAATGATGCGGAGTCGCCAGTCAGCATCTTTCTGCTAACTCTCACAAAAACGATCAAAAACACATGTCCTCACAAAAAGTCTTTACATCAAGACATGGTTTGTTTGTTTAAATAAGTTTGAGTGTTTGAAAAACGTTGAAACATTTCAAGCACCAAAACATGATTCATGATGTCTCCCTCAGATCTGTTAGCAACTCCAGTTCTGAATGCCTTTCAGAACGTTGCTCTCGCTATCATCATTGAGAGACAAAACACACTACTCTGCGAAATTTCAAACAGACCTAATTACAACCACTAGTCGCTAACGCACGCAATGGGGTCGGCCTCCGCCACGTCGAGTGTATAAACAAAAACACAAAACCCCAAAACAACGGCTCTCACTGCACCAGTCGCTCAACTCTTTTCCACACAGGAAACGACGAGAGCAAAGCAAGTTCGCTGTTCATGCAGCATGCACTGTGCTATGTTGGTCTTCTTGCACTTGTCCCGTCTTGAATACGGCAGCGGAATCACACAGATTCCAAACGCACCAAAAACATTCAGCTTCACATTGATGAATTCATGTTGGTTGAATTCATCACCATTTCCAAAACATTCTCAAATAACTTCAAACTCCAAAAACGTTCTCCTCGTTCACAAACTTCTCCAAAAACATCATGCAGCTTCCAGAAAAATGCAAAACGCAGTTTGGCAGAAAAATAAATTGGTTTGTTGTTGTTGACAAACGACATGCACATCCAGGAAAAATAAAGTTGCACCACAACCGTCCAAATTCACTTGCAAATGCCGCGCATGCAGCAAGTGAGTTTCGAAAACAACGTTTGACCTTCTTGTCCATAAACATCATCACCAAATACTTTGCATTACCATGCAAAGTCCAGAAAACAACGAAAAATACATCGTTCCCAGATGTTATTCCACCATTCTGCAGCAAATCCAGAGCTGTGCACAAAGAAGACATTGTTGTAACCAAATTCCACGTGCCATATCAAGTTGTCAGGGGAACGTAGCACATGTTCACCGTATCAACGGGAGTTTATACTTCCATACCCCCTTTTGCTACGATTCCCATGCAGCTTGGCTAAGAAAGTTTCCAACATGCCGCACAATGCATTGTATATGTATCCACATCATCCGCAAAACCATTGTGAGGATCCGCACACGAAGTCATCTCTTCCCAACAGTTGCAGATGTATCGAAAATACCTGTGTACGTTAATTATTCCTGTGTCATCGCTGTTGTCTGTGTCCGCATACTCATTGATGCAGAAAAGTTGAACTCAAAGTGCCAAGTTGAAATCACCTTGCAACGGATTCCATGCAGTCCGGTCCATCATAAAAGAAGTTCCATAGATTCTGCACAGAGCATCCATACCAGTGAATTCCAGGCACATTGCAAAAAAAAAACCATCAGGCTCGGGCATGCAATGTCTCAAAGACTTCCAGCCTTCAACGCCACTCGAACTCACGCTGGTACACGTAGCCAGCATTCAGGAACGCGTCAACTCGGCAGTGCATAAGAAATGCACAGAAATCAGGACCCTGTGTCCTGGGTGTGGAAGTCAACTTCTTCCTGAACTGTCCGATAATCTTCTTGGCGTAGCGACATTCATCTGCACTCTTGTTGAAGACCTTGACAACAAAGGCATGATATGTAATTGGCGATGCAGCGAATTTTCCCATCTTCAATAGCGTGCAAGACCAGTGATATGTGTCCTTGATCCATGCAGGCTTTGGAATTGAGAAATCCACCTCTTCGTAATTAACATCAGCATCTTGCCAGTTGTCTGCCCATTTGTGAGTGCCTGGCAATCCAGTGGGAAAGCTCGGAAAGATCGGCGGTGAGTCCCCGGTGTCGGAGATGAAGGAATAGCTACCAAGCCCATCCTCACTGTCAGAGGCGGACATCACGGCCTCATGACGACGTTTGGAGCCGTCTGTCATTGCACCATCTGGCATCTTATTCGAATTCGGTTCAACCACATCAGGTGGTTCCTCCGAGATGCGTGCACACTTTGTAGAATGGCTTGTGGCCTTGGGAAACTGTGACTCCTTTCCCTTTCCTTCTTTTCCTTTCTCACCCTTTTCACCTTTCTCGAATTCTTTGCCCTTGCCCTTGTCGCTTTGACCACCTTTGCCGAATTCTCCTTTTCCACCCTTCTCGAATCCCTTGCCTTTGCCCTTCTGTTCATTGTATGACTGTTCACTTCCAAGAGCTGCGGCAGGGGGTACTGGTGGATCAGCTTTGGCAGGAGGAGGGATAGGCACCTGTGCATTGAATTTTGGGAAACCCGCTGAACCTCCTTCATCCGGATGGCAGTATTGATTTGCAATGGCTGCAATGGCGGCAGCAGCAGCCTTTGCCTCCGCAAGGTCCGCATTCTTTTGCACAACGTTCCCATAAATTTGAATCACAGGCTTATCCTTCGGCTTGTCATCCTTCTCCACATCTTCAATCCAGGGGTCGTCATTGGGATCGTAGGGGCGGTCCTGCCACTTCTTGTGGTATTCACGTGCATCACGAAACCCAGAGCTTGCCCCTTGCTGCAAATTCTTCGGTGGAGATGCCGGTGGTACCTTCCATGCTGGATCATCTGGCCATAGAGCACCTGGAGGCGCTTTACCAGCATTTGAATTCGTAGATGAATTCTTGTCAGCTGGGTGACCTTCATTACACTCTTGCCAGTCGTCATCCGGTGGGTAAGATCTGTTCATGGGAGCATTCTTGACCTCCTTCTTGTGGACAGTCAAAAGTTCATTCATCTTCCCACCTTCCTCAGCTTTGCGCATGAGTGCACGTAGTTGGTCCCATTCTCCCTGCGTCATATCCGTCCCAAGAACTGGATCATTGGGATCGAATGGGAGTTGCTGTGAATTCATCGAATTCGATCCAGAGTGCCCATAGGGGCCTGCTTCTGCTGGCGGCCAGTGCTGTTGCCCGTACTTTCGAGCCATTGCGTCAGTCGATCTAATTCCTAATTGAAAGCTGTTTCAACACACACACGCACCCAGAGTCGAGTACCGCAGTTTAGCCGTTTTGAGGGTCCTAAACTCCGCAAATGTTGAGTTGGGCGTGTGAGTTGTGTCATGTACCTGACATCCTTAGTAGCATGCAGGTCGTTGCATTTCGACTGACGTGCCTTCCATCCAAAACATTGCAAAAACATCAAAAACTGTAGTCCAACCCTGTCCAAATGTGTCCACAGACATGCAAAACTCAAAACAAACTCAACTGACATGCACAAGTTGACATCAAGTGAACTGTGCTTCACATCACTGCAGTGTTTCATCAAAAGTGCTTCGCGTTCGCCAGTGTTTCGCGAAAAAAACAAAATCTGTGTTCCACATGACTGCAGTGCTTCACATGACTGTGTCTGGACATCAACTGTGGGTTTCGTTTCGTTTGGTTCGTATTTGGTTTCAAATAAGACATGCAAAAACAAAACTCTGGTTTCTCCATGCCAAAAAAAATGAAATAAGGTCGCACATCCCCCTTTCAAATTGAACTGGCGGCGTCCGGAGACGTGCAAAAAAAACAGTTCCACCTGCCACGCAACTTTCCTATGGAAACTCATGCACATGCAGGTCAAAAAAAACTTTCCATTCGGTCTTCCATGCTCTGTGCAGACAGCACACCTTCAGGGATCCTTCCTACCTGCACGTATTGCGGCCAAAATGGCCTTGGCAAGTTCTCTGTTGTAAACACCTGTCTGGTTCCAATTCACGTCATACATCCCAGCGTGCTTGTCGCACTCGCACCAACCAAATTTCTTCGTGAGCAAGTTGCAGAAACCAGCTGAAGCACTACAAAAGATCAAAACCTTTCCTACTGGCAAGCCGTTTGACGCTTGCATTCCAGTCTGGCATAAAAACACTTCAGCATCAAATTGCAATCCGCACTGTTTCAATACGCGTTTCGTTTCGTCTCGTTTCCAAATGTTGTTGTTTCGTGGCAACTCAAATGACCGTGAATTCCCCAGCAACAAATACTTAGAAACGTTGTCCATGATACCTTTCCATGACCTGTCAGCCTCAGATTCTACTTGGGCTGAAAAATTCTTGAGGGGCGATCCTGAACTGCACGGTGTGGAAGCATGCACATGCACCCATCTATACCCTAGCTGTTGTTGTACCTCAACGAATTCTTTCACTTTCTGAAACATATCAGCAGTTTCCATTCGTTTGACGATACCGATGTAGGGCATTCTGGCTACCTTGCAGGCTTCCCTAAGTGCTGAATTCGTCCCGCAACAAACTTCAACAAAGGCGATGTCTTGTTTCTGGTCCACACGGTTGTTAAACAGCATGACATCCCTAATTCTTTGCAGGTCTTTTGCAGGTACCTCTGGCACTTCGAATCCTAAGCTCGTTCGATGCCTGAGAAAATCCTTGGTCCCCAAACACTTGGTAAAAAGATCTGCCACATTGTCAGTTCCAGCTCGGTGTTCAACCAGCAGTTCGTTGGAACTAATTTTAGCTTTCATCCAGGCCATTCTAATCTCAACATGCCGACTCCTTTTGGGAATGTCCTGTCCTACTAACAGCTGCAACGCTGAAGAGCTGTCAGATTCCAGCAGGATTTGAGGAACATCTCTTTCTCTCATCTCTCCAATTCCGATATACACACGGTGACAGAAATTACTGAATGCAACCGATTCTTGGGCAACCATCTGCAATGCATACAATTCTGCTTCACATGATGACAGAGACACTGACTGTTGTTGACGAGCCAATGACCTAACCAATGCACCTTCACAAAACACAACTCCACCTGAGATACCTTTCCTACCATTGAATCTGTATGGAGCAAATGATGCATCAGAGAATGAATGCAGGATTGAATGTCTTGCAGGGCCAATCATTAAATTCTCATATTCAGGAGAGGGTAATCTCAAACAAGTTCCTACATCCTCAAACAGAAATCTAAGCAATGCACGAATTGCAGATTCCGTGCCTTGATTCGGTTTGGATTGCTGACTTCCAATGAGGCTTAGGTAGAGCTTGAGATCGTGTCTTGATTGAGCCATCCACAATAGTTTGCCCAAAGCACGTCGGAAACGTGAGTATGCAGAGGGAGATAGTTCTTGCATCAAATTCTTGTCCCCCATAGCCTTGTCTAAGATCCCAGCAACATCCGGCACTGAAGCCGAACCTTTTGTGATGTTGAATTCCGTGAACGTCGTGTCCAGGAATTTCGGATCCACACCAATGGTCAAGGAGTCATCTTCAAGTCCTCGATGCACATGCCTGCCAATAAAAATTAGGTGTCCACCACCATGGCGTGTTGGAAGGATAACTCCTGTCTCCTTCAGGGGCACGGCTTTGCCAATCGCCTTCTCCACAATCTTCTCAGCTTTCTCAGATTGGCAACATAGCAGCAGATCATCCACATAGGCAACAAGCAAGGCAGTTTCACCATTGACAACACCTTGATAAATGCATGGTTCCACTTCATCCGAAGTGAGTCCAACACCACGAATGCTGTCACTCAGCAAATTAAGCCAATGCAGAGACGCATCTCGCAGACCGTTCAAGGCTTTGTAGAGCAACAGGTAGGCTTGTGATCCATCAGGCATAGAGACTGAGAGAGGAAGCTTCAGCACGATCACGAGGCCGTGAGGAAGTGGAGAATGCATGAATGCATGGGAAACATCAAGACCTTTGAGTCGAAGAGCTTGTTGAGCAGCAAGAGTAAGGACAAAATGCAGTCCCTCAATGCTCGGTGTTGGGCTCGAGATCCCCAGCTTTCGTGCACTAATTCCTTTATTCAGGTCTTTTGCCACAATCCTAACACGAACCCGTGTCTCACTTTTGTATGCTGAAACCCATCTACTCGGTATGACACGCATGAGTGGGTGTTTCTTCTTCAACGCATCAACCTCAGCCTGTCCTATGACCTTTCCAGCACCACATTTCTCCAAATTCCCAATTTCTTCTTTCATTCCCTCAAAACCAAGATCCACATCTAATTGCATGAGTGAACTATCATCGATTACTTCGTCAGGTTTCCACAAAAGCACTTCAGATCCACCAAGTTTCACCTTCACACATGTATGGTCCTTGCCTTGTGCAAACTTGATCGAATTCAGTTCAGCATCAAACAATTCTGGAGCTGTGGCTCGTGCATTTTCAGGTCCTTGTTCCAAACTCCATGCAACTGGTCCTAAAGCATGACATGCATCATCCATGACAAAAAGATCTAAAGTCATTGGGATCTGAGTCCCAGAGGCGCGCTCTGCGGCCATCTCATCTTCAAGATCTTGCACGGATTGTTCTGCTTCTCTTTTCATGCCTGAACCTTCAGTGTCCATGGATGGTCCAACCTGATCTGAACCTGCGCCGACCGGAGCCGGGCTTGTCTCGGTCTCAACCTCCATATCTTGAACCTCAAGTCTCGGTCTTGCAACATTAGGCACAACAACAGGAGTTGCACTGGGAGTTTCACTCGCCTCAAATGCAGCTCGCTTTCTCTTACATTCAGCATTATGCCTAATTCCTGGGACATCCATACCAGAATCACATGCAGGACACCTGGGTGTCTTTGGAAACACACGCACATCATGTCTTACAACATCAGGTGACGGAGACGGAGACTTTGGAGAAACAGTTGGAGAGGCTTTTGGAAGTGCAGGTTCATCAGCAGTAGATGCACGAATTGGTTCTTGTCGGGCAATCTTTAGCTCACCTGGCTTTCGGGGTTGCGATGGAGCGGACTCCACCGGTCTCTTTCGTTGGATTGGAGCTCGATAGCTCGTGTCGGATTCTTTCATCTCTCTGACCAAATCACCTGGCGCACCATCAGGATATTCAACAACATCATCATGCATAGGTTGGTTGATCTCGGCATCAGGCAATCTGGGTCTCTCCACATTGGGTGCAGCTGGTTCGACATGCACACCTGGTCGTGCAGGAAGAACTTCTTGAGCTTGTCCACCACCTTCAATCTCACAAAACAGTTGATCGCCAATGACCTGGTTCCACGCAATTGGAGTGATTGGCTTGACATTCCTTGCAACAAAGCGCTTCAGAACTAATTCTCCATCAATTCTGATTGCCCCTTGCACGATGGGTCCAGTATCCAAGCCTGAGTGCACAAACGAAGCTTCAATGCTTCGAGTTTCATTAGGTGATTGGGCTCGCATGCTACTGGGCAACTCAGCAAGGACACTTTGTCCGAACATTGCAAAGGAAGGTCGAGACAACTTCCGCTGTGTAGAGTACTCCAATGGTGAAAAATCAGTTCCATGAGCCTTTGAGAAATGGTTGTGGCTCAATGCAATGTATGTCACAACATCATGCAGGCCACGTTCAGTGAAGCAAACATCAGCACCTCCTTGATTCATCTCTGCACGCAACACTGCAAGGGATTCCTTAAGCCGTCGAACAGCTCGTTCTGCACCTCCATTGCTTTGGTGTTGTTGAGGTCGTGCACGTCGAACAAGGAAAGTGTACTTGTCAGAGCTGGTGCCAACTAATTCTGAAACAGCACGTTCGGCATCAGTATGCAGGACAACGGAAGAGGTCGAAGAAGCAAGGCCGAAATGATCCAGCCACTTGCATATTTGATTCTTCACTGTTCGAGTCTCCTGTCCTACAATGACATACCCAACGCAATTCGTTGAGAGCTCAGTCAGAACTAGCACCTTAATTGTCCCTTCAGCTTCATCGTCAACCATTTCACCTCTGGTGGTCAAAACCCAAAATCAGCTTGCACTTCCGTTTCAAGAGTACCTTCTCGACGTCGACGATGTTGGAATGTCGACTTGCCTCTTGCACAAATGGTACAACGTGGATCGTAGGGCACATGCCCTTGCATTCGGTGAGTTTCCAATGCAGCTTCCGCTGCACGGCTTAAAGGATTCAAGTTTGCACCGTCATGCACTGCATTCATACCTTCTGACATCACAATTCACCCTGTTGTGCAGTGGATTCAGAATCCTGGTACATCCATGCAGGGTCAAGTTTAACCCATGGACATCCCCCAAAGTTACACACACCATCTAACCGCAAACCTGTTGCAGAGTGAGTAACCTCAGTGCCTTGTGAATTCTGGTTGAATTCCCAACCGCAATCACAAAGGGTGTTTGTTGAAATGATGTTATGGCTAATTCCACCAACAAGGCATTTCAGCTTGGCTTGACGATACACTGGGAATCTTCCCAAATTGTCATTCTTTTTCTTGAATCCTACCCAAACCGAAACAGTGGTAGATCCATCAATGTTCACTTTGCTACCATTTGCCGCCCTGAAGCGGTCATTCTGAGAGTTCACAACCCATGCACCGTAAGTGGCGCGTGATGCAGTGGCCATGACTGTTGCCGCTGCACCGGAGTCCAGCAACCACCAATGCTGGCTTTCGTCTCCCATCATAATTTCCGATAAAAGTGGATGCAACACTGGTGAATACCTATGCAGTTCAAATGAATGAGAAACTGTGTCTTGCACGTTCAAAAATGTTGAGATTCCAACCCTTTTCAGTTCGACTCGATGACAGTTAGATGAAACAAGATCCTGAGAAACTGGAGTATCACCTTCAACCTTGATACCTTGCAAACCGCATTCAAAGGTCGTGACACGATGCGAAGTTTCCTGCAGAGATCCTGACAAAACACTGGTTCCTGATGCAGACATGGCACAAAGTAGACTGGAGTCAATTTGAGGGGTCTGTTCATGCACCCATCCAAAGTCCAAATTCCACAACTGGCACACGTCTGTTTCTGTTTCCGTTTCACTGTCACTGCAGTCAACTTCATCCCCAAGGTTTGTGGGCTGGTCCACAACATATGAACATGCAGAATCATTGTCAGAAACAAAAATGAGTTCAGGTTCTTCGCAAGATTCACTGTCAGAGATAGGAACGAATTCTCCTCCATCGAAGAATTCAGGGGCAAAAATGAAACATGCTGGTGGTAAACTGGTGAAAAAATAGTTTAGTCTCACGTTTCGCAATTGACATCTCTCCAAATTTGCACCAAAGTCATCACCGATAATCATGCAATTCGCACAATTGCAAAATATTCTGTGTGACTCCAAACACTGCAAACCTGAAATCGAAACGTGAAAAACGGTTTCATCACATGAAAAATGGCTGCAAATGGTTTCAGTTTCGTTTGAAATGTCTGTTTCAACTGTCAAACCTGTTGCAAAACTGGCAAAAACATCGGAAATCAATGGACTCAGCACGAGAGACTGTACTCCCTGAGCAGTTGCACCGGCACTTGCACTTGCCTGTTGGTCATCTGTTGCCGGCCAGCTCCAGGACTCATCCCAGTATTCCTGTCCCTCATTCCATGCACTGTCCCATGATTCATCCCAATTGCCATTCCAAACCTGTGACGTTTCTAACCAAGACTGGTCTTCCCACCAAGATCCATCGTCTTGCCACCACATGTCAGTCCCGTCATAGTCGTTTTCGTATCCTACTTCGTTCATTTTTCCTTTCTTGCCAAAACCCTTACCTTTACCTTTGCCTTTCTTTCCTTTCTGCTTGCCCTTACCTTTGATCACCTGCTTGTTGTCGCCTTTTCCTTTCTTTCTTTCAGGGCAATTCACAGAAATGTGTCCGAATTTCTGGCATTTGAAACATTTCAGTTTTGACAAATCAACATCACATGCATTTGAACTGTGTTTTCGACTGCCACATGTACCACACTTCATACCGCCTACAGCGTCCAAATTCCAATTCCCATCCCCATCACTTGCAGACATGTCATAGTGTGCAGTTGACTCATCAGATACCTCTACCTGGTTCACCTGATACAAGTTCTTCTTGGGGTGGAATTCAGCAAACGCACGTTGCTGTTGTTCCCAACGCAAGGCTGTGGCACGAAATGCATGATATGATTCACCTCCAGTATGATGCAGACAAAACGTTCTCACTGCATCCGGTAAACTTCGTAGCAACACAGCTACCAAATCAGCTTCAGCTACATGCAACCCTGCAGCATCAATTCTACTTGACAGTGTTCCCAGCAACTTAGAATACCTAGCCATCTCGAAATCTATCTTTCTGATTGTGTCCGTGACAATGGTACTTGCACTGGTCTCATTACCATGCAGTGCAAAAGATTTCCCAGCTAAGGCTGTCCTGAAACTAAGTGCTTCACTCCGGGTCCTGATGCTGTATTCCAGGGTCAGTTGTCTCACCAATTCAAAGCCATTTGAAGCCTGCAGTTCCGTGTTCACACCAACATCTGCATTGCATAGATTGATCCCTTCACTGAACGCATTGATCAGCGTCAAAGTTCTTGGATGACTTGCGAAAGCACTCCTCGACTGCGTGCTCTCTGATTCACATTCAGCTGGTGCCAATTAAGCGGGTCTGGCCACCTGCACGCATGCTCGATCTCACTGCCGAACTCGAGGCTGGCTTGCATCGCCCAGGCTGTTAAATCATAGATGTATGCTTGCCACCCTAGGATTTCTGCTTCTCTGCTGGTCCACTTTGCACAATCCGGAGTTGGTGGCGTTCCCAGCCATTTCTCACTCTTAGCAAATACGTCTCCTACGTATTCCCCGGATGATCCTGGTACGTGCATTGGATCCATGCTCTGAGGAAATCCACTTGTGGTCCTTTGTCCAAACATCTCAGGTACACCTCTAGCCTGGCTTGCCTGTTCACCTAGAACTTGTCTTACTTGCAATAACTGCATTGGTTCCAAACCTCCCATCAGCCTCAGCACATCTTGCAGTCTTTGATTCTGGGGTGTTACTCCGCCAATGTCCTGTCCCATGCACATGCCTGCATTCTGTCCTGACCCAACCTGTCCTTGACATGCAGCACCTCCGCATTGACCTGACATCCATGGCATCCCATAACTTGTATTCCCCTGATTTGGTTCTTGACTTCTGCCTGTGCTAGCTTGGGCATTTTGGCATGCAGTTCCCATGCAACCTTGTCCTGGCATCCCTTGTCCATGCAGACCTTGTCCCATCAGACCTTGTCCTGTCAGACCTTGTCCACCTTGACCTTGTCCGAACTGACCTTGTCCAAACAGACCTTGTCCATGCAAACCTTGACCTGGATACCCTTGACCTGCATTGCAACTTCCACATCCATGACCTTGACCTCCAAGATAACCTTGGTTCTGTCCATAATTCCGAGGGTCCATCAATCCACCTCTCACAGGTCCATAAGATCCAAAAACGTTCTGTGCAGGGAGAATGTGAGCACCACTACCAACTGAGCTTCCGGCAGCAACTAAGTTCTGAGCTGGTGTCTGCATTGTTGTTCCCGTTCCTACTGCTGCCTGTTGCGCGTTCGCTTGCATCGCAGTACCTGTGGGCGAATTACCTGCAGCACCTGTGTTTCGTTCTGCTCCTGGTTCTCCTCCACCTTCCATCCTATTCATGATGGGCGATCCTGAGCCTAAGTGCAGTGAGTTCATTCCTAGCGCACTAGTCTGGTTACTTGGTCCTTGTCCCTGGCTATTTCCTGGCAACATCGCGTCTAATTACACTACGCGTGGAGCACAACCGCTCCGCTACCATGCGAAAATCCAAACAGACCTAATTACAACCACTAGTCGCTAACGCACGCAATGGGGTCGGCCTCCGCCACGTCGAGTGTATAAACAAAAACACAAAACCCCAAAACAACGGCTCTCACTGCACCAGTCGCTCAACTCTTTTCCACACAGGAAACGACGAGAGCAAAGCAAGTTCGCTGTTCATGCAGCATGCACTGTGCTATGTTGGTCTTCTTGCACTTGTCCCGTCTTGAATACGGCAGCGGAATCACACAGATTCCAAACGCACCAAAAACATTCAGCTTCACATTGATGAATTCATGTTGGTTGAATTCATCACCATTTCCAAAACATTCTCAAATAACTTCAAACTCCAAAAACGTTCTCCTCGTTCACAAACTTCTCCAAAAACATCATGCAGCTTCCAGAAAAATGCAAAACGCAGTTTGGCAGAAAAATAAATTGGTTTGTTGTTGTTGACAAACGACATGCACATCCAGGAAAAATAAAGTTGCACCACAACCGTCCAAATTCACTTGCAAATGCCGCGCATGCAGCAAGTGAGTTTCGAAAACAACGTTTGACCTTCTTGTCCATAAACATCATCACCAAATACTTTGCATTACCATGCAAAGTCCAGAAAACAACGAAAAATACATCGTTCCCAGATGTTATTCCACCATTCTGCAGCAAATCCAGAGCTGTGCACAAAGAAGACATTGTTGTAACCAAATTCCACGTGCCATATCAAGTTGTCAGGGGAACGTAGCACATGTTCACCGTATCAACGGGAGTTTATACTTCCATATACTCTTCTCCAATCAATGTCAAACAAAGTTCCTTCTTCCGAAGGTCACAAAATGAATTCTACGATCTTCTCACGATTCCTTCGTGCACTTCGTCGACGACAAATAAAGCAAAAGGTATGGAAAATGGTTTGATTTTCTATGGAAATTTGACACCCTGTGTGAGCACCCTTTGGGTAAGGGTGAAGCGACATGCCATTCATCATTGTGTACAAACTATGCACAGAGGATATGTGGAAGGTTACTGCAAGAAGTCATGGAAGAGGTAGAGAACACTCCACTTATTGAGGAAGGAATCTTGTATGTGACCATCCTGTGTCACAATATTCTATTGGTCTTCGGACTTGCTATTTCTGACATCAGGATGATGGCATTGATCAGTGTTGACCAGTGATTGTGGTATATGGATCAGTTCTACATCTTATTCTGGATTCGACTTGAGTCTGGTATGGCTTATTGCTTGAGCTGAAAATACCTACATTGGTTTGGCATTGGAATTGTTTATTACGTCTTCGACGTTGGAAAGGTCATTCTCTCCAAGTGATGAGAACACAGCTATAAACTCTTGGAGAAGAGTTTAAGCTAGCTGGAAATATCTGATGGAGAGAATCTATTATGCTTTGAACTCGGACCTTGAGATACATTGACATTGTGAGGACAATGATCATATTTGGGCATCTTAGTTGTCTGAGAGTTTTGTGATGAGATGTTTCGGTATTGTGAGGACAATACCTACATCATCGTCATCGTGGCCTATGGATCATACACTTGATCTTATGGTTTGCCGTTTATCGTTCCTGAGATGACTTTGATTATCTCTGTGAGGACGACATTGTTTTGGTACGACTTTGATCTACATTGTGGATTGGCTATTACAGTGGTCGAAAGACTTCAGCGATACAACTGTATTTGGCTGACCTACATCGACAATGTCGAATAGAACATTCTATTCTCCATTGAGATTGGAAACTGTGAGATGCTATCTCTAATGGGGGTACGCCCAAGCGTCACCGCAAAACTGCCTGTTTTGAGACCCTGGTTTTGGAACCTCATTTTGCTCAATCTTGCGGCCTTTTCTTACTACTTTATTGCATCCTTGGGTGGCAGAGTTCGCTGCAAGCATCCTTTCATTGGAAGATGCAAAGTGTGAAATTGCCAGTTTGTCCAACACCTGCGGGCTGCATATGTTCAAACAGTGGAGTAACATTAGAGCAATTTGCCCAGCGGGCCAGTGAAACAAGGGAACAAAGTTTCGCTATGGGGACATTCTGAGAATCGTGGCGAACATGCTGGCGTCCCCCGTGCCCCTTTCAAGCAATGTTGATTTGCAAGGGAGGAAGCAGAGCATACAAGGATTTCTCTTCCTACGCGCGTTCTCAACATTGCCAAGCTGGGGTCAAAGGGGAGCCAGGCAGAAGCCCACGGAATTTGCAAAGGAAAAAAGAGAGCGCAAGGCGCCGCAACCTAAAGCCAGGACAGAATCAGAAGAAGAAGCTGGACGAGAAAGATACGGCCAAGGAACGCTACCATCTTGAACCAAAACCACTGACTCATAGGACATCAGCGGAGGAAGTTTTACAGCAAACCAACGCGCTAGTTCTGATTGTAAACCATGTGCGGAGTAGGTTTGGAGTGAACCCTTGCGGAGGAGCAATCGCAAAATCACATGGCATTTGCAATGGAAAATACGCGGAGGAGGTTTCGCCCAAATTAAAACTACAAGGTTATTTCTACAGGGAAAGAACTTCCTCCGCAAGCTTCTGATAATAAATTGGGAAGCGCTAAGAGTCTATGGGGTGAAGGGTTTGCCCTTGCCTTCTCCTCTCTTGCAAAGGCTTACTTTCAAGCCTGAGATGCGAAGACTCTTCCAACAGAAAGCCCGGCAGACAGAAAGCACAAGTGAATGTTTGCACATGTACCTCTATGCAAAGATATGGCACACCACTGACTGGACATATTTGGCACATACGGAGCTCACAGGGATTATATGAATCACATCCTAATCATTCTTCTCCTCCTGCGCCCATCCTAAGCTACGATTAATAAGAATCGTAGCGTTGGCACCGAAGGCAAAGGATATCGGATTGACATAGATCGGGCTGAAACTGTGGCTGGAACCAAGCTGCCATCCGCGCAAAAAGAAAAAGGTGCTGCGCCACTATACAAGGTAAAGACTGCCGTTGCGGCGTTCTGCCGTCTGTTAAGCGTCGACCAAGGGAAAATGTGACAATGTTCGCAGACATTTCAATTTTTTGCACCCCTCACAGCGTTGCGTGGGTTTGGTCATGCGCAACACATACGCAACAGCAACATGCACGCAACATGGCGTGTTGCGCGGCCACGCAACGCTGTAATTTACGATGTTTCGCGCTTTTTCCGCGCATTTTCGGGACAGCCAGTCTTTTAAATGAAGTTCTACCTTTTTTACATCCCGTGAGCGGAAGAAGCGCGAAACATCGTAAATTACAGCGTTGCGTGGCCGCGCAACACGCCATGTTGCGTGCATGTTGCGTATGTGTTGCGTATGACAAAACACACGCAACGCTGCAAATAGTGGACAAACTTCTACCTTATTCAAAATTACCAGCAAAACCGCCCAAACACTGTGAATGTCACAGACAGCCATAGAACCGTGCGAAGAAAAGCAAGCGAAACGTTGACGACTTTTTTGCTGGTCGCGAAACATCAAAAGCTTCTCCAAGCACTCAGTACCGCCCGACTCCCGACAGAAAAGCTTTCAATCACAAGACTTTGAGATTTCAGATCCAACCCGCAAGGCACCCCCAAATGCGACCCCAACACCATGTCCAGCCACTAACTAACCCACCAGGACACGCCCAAGAGCCACATGAGCGATATCGCTGCAAGACAACAGACAACAACAAAACCTGCTGCAGCAACCCACCAACTGCTTGCAACCGAAACTACACTAGAAGCCTCACAGAAACCAAGTAAAACTGTTGGACTGGGAGCCAGCACAAAATGTTTATCTTCTATGGGCATTTTTCACTTTTCTGACGAAGCATTGAAAGGTGCAAGGAAGAGGCGCGGCAAACCACGACTTGACCAACACATGCGCAGCACCTTGAGGCGTTGCAGCGAGGTCCGCCAACCAAGAAGGCAATAAATAAGTAGCAAGAAAAGGCCGCAAGATTGAGCAAAATGAGGTTCCAAAACCAGGGTCTCAAAACAGGCAGTTTTGCGGTGACGCTTGGGCGTACCCCCATAGTAGCAAGCATGCTGTTGATTTTCCCATGCGTGAGACTTGACTGTGTATCTTCTGCAAGTAAAACATGTCTTGACTATGTTTGGTCTGCGAATGTATTCATGCTCTCTGTTTGAGCAATTTTGCCCGCCCAAGTTTCCCTTCCTTCCTTGGTTGAAGTTGTTGGTTTGTTGCACAATTGAATCCGATCGCCCAGCAGACCGCTGAATGAAGATCATCTCTACACGTCCTTGTTTGTGTCTCCGTACAAATTTGGGGCCCCGAATTGCATTTTGGGTCCTGAATTGGGTCATATTTTGGTCCCAGTTTCGGGTTCCATTTTTGGGCACCGTTTTGGGTCCCTACAATTACAAACAAAATCCAGGGCCCCAAAACCACGCCCAAAAATGGAACCCAAAACAGGGACCAAAATATGACGCAAACGAAATTTGTACGGAGACACAAACAAGGACGTGTAGAGATGATCTTCATTCAGCGGTCTGCTGGGCGATCGGATTCAATTGTGCAACAAACCAACAACTTCAACCAAGGAAGGAAGGGAAACTTGGGCGGGCAAAATTGCTCAAACAGAGAGCATGAATACATTCGCAATGCAAACATAGTCAAGACATGTTTTACTTGCAGACGATACACAGTCAAGTCTCACGCATGGGAAAATCAACAGCATGCTTGCTACTATGAGGGTACGTCCAAGCGTCACCGCAAAACTGCCTGTTTTGAGACCCTGGTTTTGGAACCTCATTTTGCTCAATCTTGCGGCCTTTTCTTACTACTTTATTGCATCCTTGGGTGGCAGAGTTCGCTGCAAGCATCCTTTCATTGAAAGATACAAAGTGTGAAATTGCCAGTTTGTCCAACACCTGCGGACTGCATATGTTCAAACAGTGGAGTAACATTAGAGCAATTTGCCCAGCGGGCCAGTGAAACAAGGGAACAAAGTTTCGCTATGGGGACATTCTGAGAATCGTGGCGAACATGCTGGCGTCCCCCGTGCCCCTTTCAAGCAATGTTGATTTGCAAGGGAGGAAGCAGAGCATACAAGGATTTCTCTTCCTCGCGCGTTCTCAATATTGCCAAGCTGGGGTCAAAGGGGAGCCAGGCAGAAGCCCACGGAATTTGCAAAGGAAAAAAGAGAGCGCAAGGCGCTGCAACCTAAAGCCAGGACAGAATCAGAAGAAGAAGCTGGACGAGAAAGATACGGCCAAGGAACGCTACCATCTTGAACCAAAACCACTGACTCATAGGACATCAGCGGAGGAAGTTTTACAGCAAACCAACGCGCTAGTTCTGATTGTAAACCATGTGCGGGGTAGGTTTGGAGTGAACCCTTGCGGAGGAGCAATCGCAAAATCACATGGCATTTGCAATGGAAAATACGCGGAGGAGGTTTCGCCCAAATTAAAACTACAAGGTTGTTTCTACAGGGAAAGAACTTCCTCCGCAAGCTTCTGATAATAAATTGGGAAGCGCTAAGAGTCTATGGGGTGAAGGGTTTGCCCTTGCCTTCTCCTCTCTTGCAAAGGCTTACTTTCAAGCCTGAGATGCGAAGACTCTTCCAACAGAAAGCCCGGCAGACAGAAAGCACAAGTGAACGTTTGCACATGTACCTCTATGCAAAGATATGGCACACCACTGACTGGACATATTTGGCACATACGGAGCTCACAGAGCACATCCTAATCATTCTTCTCCTCCTGCGCACATCCTAAGCTACGATTAATAAGAATCGTAGCGTTGGCACCGAAGGCAAAGGATATCGGATTGACATAGATCGGGCTGAAACTGTGGCTGGAACCAAGCTGCCATCCGCGCAAAAAGAAAAAGGTGCTGCGCCACTATACAAGGTAAAGACTGCCGTTGCGGCGTTCTGCCGTCTGTTAAGCGTCGACCAAGGGAAAATGTGACAATGTTCGCAGACATTTCAATTTTTTGCACCCCTCACAGCGTTGCGTGGGTTTGGTCATGCGCAACACATACGCAACATGCACGCAACATGGCGTGTTGCGCGCCACGCAACGCTGTAATTTACGATGTTTCGCGCTTTTTCCGCGCATTTTCGGGACAGCCAGTCTTTTAAATGAAGTTCTACCTTTTTTACATCCCGTGAGCGGAAGAAGCGCGAAACATCGTAAATTACAGCGTTGCGTGGCCGCGCAACACGCCATGTTGCGTGCATGTTGCGTATGTGTTGCGTATGACAAAACACACGCAACGCTGCAAATAGTGGACAAACTTCTACCTTATTCAAAATTACCAGCAAAACCGCCCAAACACTGTAAATGTCACAGACAGCCATAGAACCGTGCGAAGAAAAGCAAGCGAAACGTTGACGACTTTTTGCTGGTCGCGAAACATCAAAAGCTTCTCCAAGCACTCAGTACCGCCCGACTCCCGACAGAAAAGCTTTCAATCACAAGACTTTGAGATTTCAGATCCAACCCGCAAGGCACCCCCAAATGCGACCCCAACACCATGTCCAGCCACTAACTAACCCACCAGGACACGCCCAAGAGCCACATGAGCGATATCGCTGCAAGACAACAGACAACAACAAAACCTGCTGCAGCAACCCACCGACTGCTTGCAACCGAAACTACACTAGAAGCCTCACAGAAACCAAGTAAAACTGTTGGACTGGGAGCCAGCACAAAATGTTTATCTTCTATGGGCATTTTTCATTTTTCTGACGAAGCATTGAAAGGTGCAAGGAAGAGGCGCGGCAAACCACGACTTGACCAACACATGCGCAGCACCTTGAGGCGTTGCAGCGAGGTCCGCCAACCAAGAAGGGGCAGTTTTGCGGTGACGCTTGGGCGTACCCCCATAGTTGTTTTGGTACGACTTTGATCTACATTGTGGATTGGCTATTACAGTGGTCGAAAGACTTCAGCGATACAACTGTATTTGGCTGACCTACATTGACAATGTCGAATAGAAAATTCTATTCTCCATTGAGATTGGAAACTGTGAGATGCTATCTCTATGTGGAAAACTGATTTGGAGAAAGAACTTTGTGTTCTGACTATGTTTTGTATTCAGAAGAAGGTTGTACAGATACCTTGTGTGAATCACTTCGTTCTTGAGAAGTTAGTCAGCTTATGACTAGTGAGCTGGTTATTCACGTTTGGATGAGAACCAGTTTGATTTGAGAACTTTTGGAAGTGTTTCGAGGATTTTGAATTCATCTAGTGAAATTGAGTTTTGTAGACTTCTAGCAGCTGGAATAGTTTCAACAAACCTTTATTTGAAGAACTTGAGGTTTGTTAACTGGAAACCTGAAATCGAGTTTACCAGTTGAGACATCGGCTCGAAGGACTGGTGTCAGAAGTTCATTTAATGAACAGAAGCTGCTGCATCACATAACTTGACATAAGACAGACCGACAGAGAGGACTTTTCCGTTTTCTTGTGTTTTGTTTGTGTTGTTTGTTGTGTTTGTTTTCTCTGTGACTGATCGTGCTGCGTCTGGAGCGAAAAGAAGGAGCTTGACGTCAGCATGTGGGAGTCGTGGAAGAAACATTCCTTTTGACACGGTATTGCTTTAGTTTAATTAGTTAGGGACTTACGCGCTGCGCTTGTGTTTGGTGTGCGTGGTTGACGTACGCGTTTGCCCGCGTAGTTCTGTAGGAATTTTGGAAGAAGCGTTGGATCTGACCGTGGATCTGTGCACGGCGCTTTTTCTACATGGTAGCGGAGCTCTACGGAGCTACCCACACCATTCTCCGCTGACCCTTGTTGCAGTGTGCTAAGGACGCCATCTAAGGTGAAGCTGAGATCGTTTGTATTGAGCTCCTGGATTTTAGCGCTAGGTCTGTGTTGAGCTTATACTAAGGATTTGCAGTCGACACTAGGTTGGTATGCTGCTGATGTAAAGTCAAGGGCATCGAAGCGCTTGAGTATTCTTAATTGAGATGATGTGTGTTTTTGTTTCACTTTTAGGCATGTTGACTGTGAGGTCATTGGTTGAAGGTGACTTGTCAAATGATTGCCAGAGATGACATGTTTTGAAATGCTTGGAGTATCTCGACAGGCTGAGGTTGGGAGTAAGTCCTGGAGACACAAGTGAGGTGTTTGGACAGTGAAGGCTCCGACAACCTGCCTGGAGATGAACATTGAGAGTATCGCGATAGGCTGAGGTTGGGAGTAAGTCCCGGAGACACAAGTGAGGTGTTTGGACAGTGAAGACTCCGACAACCTGCCTTGAAATGAGTTAGGTAGAGAGAAGTCTGTACGGTGACGTTTGAGTGTGTAGAATGCTTGTAGAAATTGACCTGTTTGGAGAGTTTGAAACCATTGTACCCTATTTGGCTCGAGAAATTTGGGTATCAAGGAACTTCGCAATAGTTTTGCCTAAGATGGATGCCAGAGATAGATCCAGAGATCGGAGGAGAGACAATTCTGTGTGAGGCAGAGAATGAACAACTCCTTGGGCGAATTATTGAGATAGAGAAGTTGCAAGGTGTCATAAGGTTGCTACAGACACAGATCGTACTCCTGGAATGGCTGATACCGCTATTGGAAGATCTGCGAATTAACCGAAGCAACTTGGATATCATCATGATGTTGAAGGACAATCTCATGGGCTTGGAAAGGGAGTTGCAGCATCGATCCTGTGAAGTGCGAGGACAGATACTTGCACGGTATCACAGAGCACTGGATAGGTGAAATATTATGGGCATAGGCAATGGAGTTCCTGGCAAAAGTGGTAAGCGAGAGTAAAATAAGTATCAGCGGCTGAGCTGCAACACACTGAGTTGCGTTGCATGTGAGATTTGTGATTTAGTTGTGTAAGAGGTTTTGTGACTTTGGCAAGAAAGAGAGAGAGAGCCTGGAGAGTCACTAGGAAACTAGGAAGCTTGGTGATTTTGGCCGAGAGTGAGAGAAAGTGCCTGGAGAATCACTAAAGAGCATTGGAAAGAGTTAGAAGGAAAGTGGGCTGTACGGCAGGGTGCTGCATAGATCCATATTGAAAGTAAGAAAGAGTAACATCTCGACAGGTTGGTCAGGTTGTAGATGATTCGGGACGCACGGAGTGCACAGTGCGTGGTGCTACTGAGCCTGGCGTCATGCCTGGAGATGACAGTTTGAGTTAAGAAAGATCGGCATGAGAACCCGGAATGGTTGGTGACCAGGTTTAGTTGCCACAGAGTTGAAAGAGAGATTGGCATGAGAACCCGGAATGGTCAGTAACCAGGTTTAGTTGCCTAGAGTTGAAAGAGATTGGCGTGAGAACCCGGAATGGTCAGTGACCAGGTTTAGTTGCCCAGAGTTGAGAGAGATCGGCATGAGAACCCGGAATGGTTGGTGACCAGGTTTAGTTGCCATAGATTGAAAGACGTTGGCATGAGAACCACGGAGGGTCGAGTTTGCTTTGTCAGTGACCTTGGTTTAGTTGCCACATTTGCAATGTAATGCGTGAGTAATTGAACACCTGAGGTTCAGTAGTGTGCAGGAGCAGTGGAGCTTGACGGATGTTTGCACTGACTGGTGACCTTGAGATTGAAGCCTGAAGCATTGTTGTTTGCCTGGCAGTGTAGGTACTAGAGTGCTGAGAGAGAGAGAGAGAGATAGGGACCGTCATGGCACTGAAGGCACAGTGGAACTTGGTGTTGAGACTGTGAGTTGACAACGGAGTGAGCTGTGTTTGCCTGTTTGGGGAAAGTTGGTTTGATTTCTCAGATGCATCAGGTAACCTAGGATGTAGTTTGAACTGCAGTTGTGAGTGCGTTTGATTTGGACATGTAGTGAGTCATTGGAAACGACCTGAACTGTGTAGGAAGTGGAAACTGTTTTGAACTGTACTTTTAAACGAAACAGGAAACTTTGTTGTGAGTCTGTTTTCATGGTTTTCTTTGACCGGAATCTGAACAGTTTTGCAGTGTCGCAGGCAGGTCAGGTATGACTTACGTTGCTTGGATTGCTGCAGTCGGTTGTGAAACCTGGGACAGATGCAGAGAAAGCACAGTGAACCCTGAGACAGGTAAGTACTCTGAAGTTGTTGTCAGACTGACTGGACTTTGTGTGAAGACAACTTGAATGCAAGTATTCCCTTTTGGTTTAGAGCAATCATACCGTACCTCTCTAGATGGATGGACGAGCATGGAGGTTTCTGCAAGCCGAGTTTGGCTGTGAGACGAGCTCTATGGTCTTTATAGCAATGATTGCCAGTATGGTTTGCCTACGAGGGTTGTGGCATTTCCCTTGGTAGAAATGTAGTTGAGAACAAGATGCTTGTGATGTTGGTCGACTCCGGAATGGTTTCCTTTGCGAACCTGGGTCATGTTGAGTGGACATCTTGTACTACCAGAAGGCTGGCATGGAGTTTGCGAGATCTACAGCACTTGGAGCTTTGCAGAGGATCCTGAGAGGAAGTAGAGCGGTAGTGTAGTTTGTGCGTTTGCGTGTTGCTCAGAGTGAAAAGCAAGAGAGGGAATCTGGGATTTGAGATTTGCAATTTTCTTTTGAGTTGAAGAGTTTTGACTTACAACAGAAAAGAAAAGAAATGGGCTGGATGGCAGAGGCGCTGCATAGGTCCATAGGGAACTGGACGGCAGGGGCGATTACGACTTGCATAGGTTCCAAAAGGAAAAGAAAAGTTGTAGAAAGTCAAAACGTGGACCAGATTGCAAGACGTTGCAAGGTTCACACATGAGCTAGATTGCAGACGTGCATAGGCTCAGAGAACAGATTTAAGTAGAAGAGAAAGAGACGTAGGGAACTGGACGGCAGGGGCGATTACGACTTGCATAGGTTCCGAAACGTGAGACTGACTGAAATGAATGTAAATGTGCTGTCAGTTTATAGCTCGACATACTGTCTAGGTGAGAGACGAAGTATGGAGCTGTCTATTATGCTGGACTTGACGTGACATTTTTGTCTTGACTTCCCATGTATGTGTAGGTTTCATTCCATCGTTGCTGTTTTACTATAAGACAACTTTGGCTCAGTGTTTTTGCATTTCAGCTGCCCTCGCATTAGCTTTGAGATAGTATGGCATCAACGGCAATGGAATCCATTCGTCTTTGGTTGGCATTGACTCCTAAGCAGTTTGAGGACTTGAACAATGGCAAGGAGGTTCAGCCTGACGAATATTCCAAGAGGTTTGGACTACGAAAAGACCCGGTTGCTGCCGTTGAGCGTGCTCAGTACTTCAATGATTGGACACCGGAAGGTCCAAAGGGTGAGTTTTGTGCCAAAGACTATGTCTTGGTCGAGGTAGAGGTGACCGCTATCGGCTATCTTCAGAAGGCTGAGTCGGGAGTTCTCTTGAAATATAAACCAAATGAGTACCGCTGGCAGGGAGCGATGAGATCCGAAGAGTATGATCAGTGCGGGAATCTCCTATACCGATTCTCTAAGGAGGCTCACCAAATCATTTGAGCACAGAAGAAATAGAGGACAATATATATATATATTTCCTCTATGTACAGATTTTTAATGGTACCAAGTCGGGTGGTAATGCTAGACTTGGAAGCCGACGATAGCAGCGAGGCGAAAAGCAAAAGCTGTGGTGAAAGAGCTGTCAAGCTGAGATTGGAGTGAGATGACAATTTTGGGATGTCTTGGAATTTCAGAGTTTTGGACGATTTCGGACTGGACAGAACTTGGACTTGTGGAACTCAGTTTGTGTGATTTTCTGTCAGCTGTCACGAGTTTTGCATGAGTTTTCATTTTTGCTGCATGACATGTCTATGGGTTTTGTGCGCAGAAACCACTGTGATCTGTTTTGCAGTTTGGTGAAGGGTTGTGCAGGCATTGACAGTTGGATTTGGATTGAGTTTGCGGTTTACCACAAGTTTGCACTATTTTTGTTTTGGTCTGAGACATTGGAGTTTGATCGATCACATATTACCTGTCAAGATGTGCGGCACGCATCTTGGGGTAGTATTGAGTGTGATCTTTGTCGGAAGTGTAATTCATCTGTTAAGGTGTGAGTCACGCACCTTAGGATGAACAAGAGAGAGTTTGTGCTTGGCATGGCATGAAATGGCTGATTTGTGATCTGCATGGTCATTATAGGGATTGTCAAGTTGAATTGCAGATTATGCCCAAGCTGTATTTGGGCCCCGGCTTATCCCAGCGGGTGCATCAGGCCTTGTATAGGAGACTCGAGCAATTCATGGCAGCGAACGTTGCCGGTTCCGTAACTCCAGCGGCTCCATCGACAGAGAGTGCAGAATTTCCTGTGTCTGAGAATCCAGCGCTATCGGCGCCAGCGTTACCGGCGCAGACAGGAGTGACTGAGACGGATTCCGAGAAGGAGAAAGATCAGGATACTGTCTATGTGGATGGAGAAGAGAAGGAAGAGAAGGAAGAAGGAGATACGGGAAGAGATGATGATAGGTCGAGATCTCCGAGGTTGAGAAGGCATCATGAGTCCTTTGATCCCAACGAGGCGGCCGACTTGTTGAGTTCTACCACAGGCTTGGCTGTGGGAATCACGTCTATGGTCGCGGCGTTGAAGGGATCGACGGACAAACTTGAGATCATGATTAAGAGCACCCATACTCTGCAGTCTGATCTTTGCAGATCCCTGGAAGCTGTTGGAGAAGCTGTCACCAACATGGCACGTGCTTCTGAGTCCCTTGCTGCAGGGGTGAATCACAACACCAGCAGGGTTGGGGCAATGGTAGGTGAACTTACCAAGCTCAAGAAGCATGTTGAGTGGTCGCTTGACGCTTCAATGAAGGACACCCTTCGTGACAACAAGAAGGGTCGCCTGGAAAGGGATCAGTCGTTACAAGACATCATGTCGCAACTCCAGGAGAGCATGGACAAACTCCAGGAGAACCTCAAGCTAATGGCAGAAAGAATCGAAAGGGCAACGCCACAGGCTGAAATCAGGGGAACGCCACCGGCAGAAACTCCCCCGGCGTATGACCCGCCATTGGCACCTATGGATCCGCCATTGGCTCCTATGACTCCAGCCATGGCACCAGCTGGATCTGGCAAAAGTGTCCCACCGCCTCCGGCGATTCCGCCAAGGCCGGCAATTCCAGCGCCACCAACATTGCAGACAGTTCGATTTGCAGGGTATAGCCCGGCGCGGATGGGTGAAGTTCCGATGAGCTATCCCCTGGGTTTGGAGGTTAAGGACATGAAGTCGCCACCTACTCAGGTGATCGAGGAGGTCACGGGACGTGTCAGAGCTGTTTCACCCACACCACGTCACGATCCTCTGACGGGGACCGTAGCGTTTTCCCCTCTGGGGTATATGCAGATTCAGGGGACGCGGGAATACCGCAGGGTATACCCCTGATATCTATCCCTGAGCAGAGTGCCAAAGGCACTGGAATTCGCCTGGTCTAACGACAAGAGAATAGTTGATTTTGTCAGCTCGAGGTTCACTGGTTGTTTTCAGAAATGACGGCATGGCTGAGCGCAGGCATCGGATTTGAGTTTAAAAGGGGGCGAGACACGCCGACTGACTGACGCAGTAGATATAGTTCTGTCTACATACTTTGGTTGTTTGAGGTTCGTTTTGTTGTCATATGTCTCTCAATGACGATAGCGAGAGCAACGTTCTTGAAGGCATTCAGAACTCGGAGTTGCTGGTAGATCTGAGGGAGACATCATGAAGAAAGGTTGAGGTTGTTCTTGATTGGCTTGATTGCGATATTTCTTACGTTTGAGCTCTTGTGTGCATGTCTTGAGCTTTGTTTCTTGAAACATGGAACATGATGTTGTGAGTGTTTTCACAAACATTTGGTATAATTGTGTTGTCATGGCACATGATGAGAACCTGGGAAGAAACTCGGGCGGAATCTGAGTCTAAGTAATGGAAAAATCTTCCGGGGAATCTGATGCCATGATTACAAACACATTGCACTGTCATGTCATGATATAGACTCAAACAAGACATACCACACCTCCGAGATCACTAGGATGGATCAAACGTTGAAAGGGGGACGGCGATCTATGCGATGATGAAGCTGTGAGAGCTATTCTGTCCTAGAATGTCCCTCCCCGCTTTCTCATTCTGTGCCAATCTTAGCTAGTCCCGACCTTGATTGTGAGAGATTTTCATTCAGAACATTTTGAATTTGTTGTGCAGTGACTGTGAACTGTACTTCACTTGCTCTGAATTTGAAATGAGTTGCATGAGTGATATTATTTCACTTGCGTTTTCTTTTCATACGCCTACCTTCTTCACGAAGGTGCGGATTAGCTGAAACAGTTGGCCTTTGTTTTCGTGTTGACTCCGATCGTGCGACGTTAGGTTTCGTCTTGGGTCTCGTGTGTGTGTTGTGTTTGTTTTGTTTTGTTGTTGTTGTTGTTGTTGTTGTTGTTTTGTTTGTTGTAGGAAGACAACAGCACTGTAGGTATATCGTTATCGACGCCATGGATTTATCCGAGGAACTGGATTTTGGAAGACGAGCTTAGTACTGGAAAGACTTTAGGAGTCTTTGGACTGAGTCTGGTATTCCAACATCTGGCTTTCGCAACAGAGAAGATTTTGAATTTGGAAGTTACGACATTGTGCATGAGTCGAACAAGATGCGTTTTTTGGATGATGCTTTATCATCTGCCGTTAGTTTTGGAAGCACGTGTACTTTTTGGATATCTTGATCATGAATGTGATCTGAACCGTGAACGTGCTTCTGTGGACATCTTTTGATCATGGATATGATCTGGAACGTGAACATTTTTCTTCCAAGTACGGAAGTGGAGTGAGTGGATGAGATGTCATGTCGAAAGGGGGTATGGAAATTTGATACCCTGTGTGAGCACCCTTTGGGTAAGGGTGAAGCGACATGCCATTCATCATTGTGTACAAACTATGCACAGAGGATATGTGGAAGGTTACTGCAAGAAGTCATGGAAGAGGTAGAGAACACTCTACTTATTGAGGAAGGAATCTTGTATGTGACCATCCTGTGTCACAATATTCTATTGGTCTTCGGACTTGCTGTTTCTGACATCAGGATGATGGCATTGATCAGTGTTGACCAGTGATTGTGGTATATGGATCAGTTCTACATCTTATTCTGGATTCGACTTGAGTCTGGTATGGCTTATTGCTTGAGCTGAAAATACCTACATTGGTTTGGCATTGGAATTGTTTATTACGTCTTCGACGTTGGAAAGGTCATTCTCTCCAAGTGATGAGAACACAGCTATAAACTCTTGGAGAAGAGTTTAAGCTAGCTGGAAATATCTGATGGAGAGAATCTATTATGCTTTGAACTCGGACCTTGAGATACATTGACATTGTGAGGACAATGATCATATTTGGGCATCTTAGTTGTCTGAGAGTTTTGTGATGAGATGTTTCGGTATTGTGAGGACAATACCTACATCATCGTCATCGTGGCCTATGGATCATACACTTGATCTTATGGTTTGCCGTTTATCGTTCCTGAGATGACTTTGATTATCTCTGTGAGGACGACATTGTTTTGGTACGACTTTGATCTACATTGTGGATTGGCTATTACAGTGGTCGAAAGACTTCAGCGATACAACTGTATTTGGCTGACCTACATTGACAATGTCGAATAGAACATTCTATTCTCCATTGAGATTGGAAACTGTGAGATGCTATCTCTATGTGGAAAACTGATTTGGAGAAAGAACTTTGTGTTCTGACTATGCTTTGTATTCAGAAGAAGGTTGTACAGATACCTTGTGTGAATCACTTCGTTCTTGAGAAGTTAGTCAGCTTATGACTAGTGAGCTGGTT
>CAMXCT020003997.1:0-48333 GCA_947184155.2 Cladocopium goreaui
TGTTGGTAAAAAATGTTCCAAAGTAAAAATTGCTGGCCACTAAAGTCACTATCCTGTTGGTGAACTCAAATTCTCAAATGAAAGCTTAGTCCACATTTTCTTGATTTATCAATGGGTTCGAAAAGAATTGTAGGTGACTTAGTCTGACCCTGTGGTGAGCAACGATATACGGCCAAACCGCTCAGTTCCCATGTGTTTTCTTTCTCAGTTTCCTGATTTCCCGACATGTTGCTAAAATATGCTAAAAAGTCACATCCGTTCCCATCCAAAATATGAAAGAAAATTCTGACATGTTGGATGCTCACCTTCCAAAAAAGCTACAAATTCCACCATTTCCATCATCTCAATCTATCATGTGATTGGGAATTTAATTGTAGCTCCAGAAACATATGGACTATATCTGGAGGTTGCCGAAAATGGGGGTTCCCGCAAATCATCCCCAAATTAGATCATTTTCGGAAGTTTAGCCTTGAAACATCTATTGAAACAGATGGCTTTGGGGATCCATTTAAAGAACCCCCCATATTCCCCATATCGATACCTATCCAGATGGCAACCCCCAGCCCACGCTTCGCCACGGCTACGTCTGCCATGTTGGAGCGTACGATCCAGCTGTTGCCCGTCTCCAACATGATCCTGTCCAAGTACGATGACCATTGTTTGGTGGCTTGCAACCATGAAGCTGACTCTAGCAGCAAAATAGTTATGTAAGTTATTTAGCAGCAACACCTAGTTAAGCATGAAACTATTTTGTGACTCTAGACAAAACCTAGGTACCTGACATTAGCAGCAAACATGTAGAGACTAAGACAAAACAACTAAAAATAAATTAAATGGTCTTGATGTGCTAAAGCACTACGCCTAAAAAATTGTGACTTTGGGGATGGTTTATGACATTGGATGAATGGTTCACCTTGGTACTCGGGTCCCTCTGCAAGATCCATTTCGATGGCAAATGATGAATTAAATGACTTGTAATTTATAATCTATGAGCGTACATTAGATATACGTATATAAATCAGCTATCAATCGAAGGTTGACACTACAAGTTACAAGTCCCTATCATCATTTTACGGAGCGCGCACCCCTTTTACACAGGAATGTGTGGGTAGAAACCACAGAATCCCCTCTCAAGTTGACTGGGCAGTCAGAAAAAAGGTATGTAAGTATGTAGCATACGTTTCAGCCACAAAATAGTTATGCAAGTCATGTAGCAAAACAGAATATAGACCAAAGTCATGAGCAAACAGGTCGCAAAGGAAAGTTCTGTAGCCGACAGTTCAAACAGATTTCAGACAGCTGCAGGCTCTTGAGGCATGCTAGAGATATGCAGCAAACCTTGGAGAGGCAAATCTATGTGTGCCCTTCTCAAGTTACTTGGGTAAGTTGCCCATAGTTACCATAGTTGTTGGGCGATGGTCATCAATCCATCTATTTGTGGGATTTACCCCACTTGAAGCAAACAAATTAAATAGACTTTGATGGTTTCGGCCCACCATGAATGTAGATCACTTTAAATGTGCCCCATGGGTTTTCCGCATCTTTTTACTGTTTGCCTCAGGGTATGAATTATACCCATGGCCAAATCATATAACAGTAAGGATGTCATGTCACAGGATGACAATACCATTTAGGGCCTCTTTACTACTCTATGGGATCCAAGAATAACATCAAATCAGCTGAAATGTCAAAAAATAACCTCAACATTGGGCCAAGAACATGACTCAAAAACAACGTCCTTTTCATTGAACCCTGTATATTGTGTTGGTGCCATATTTGTTCAAACTTCAACCATAATAACCATAAAGCCACAATCATGGGGCCCCCATGGCATACAAGAAGCATGACTCTTGAAAGCATGCCTCTGCTGGGGGGCCACATGAAGAAGTGATATTCCCCAACAAAATGTGACACGCAATGAACCCATTTAAATTAAACTCACTGTTCACCCAGGTTTCCTAAGCTTTGGGACGTCAGGTACACTTGTATAATCTTATGTACCCCTCTGGTAATCAAATTATGGCTTGCCAAAAATAAACAAAAAATGACTTGCAAAAAAAAACAACAAAATGCATGTTCATCAATTCATCATATATGTTCCCATTTTTTCGAGTTCGTTCCAGGGCTCGTTCCTGGAATGGCTTTGCCATGGCTTAAGCTGACGACCACCCCCCCGGATCGCTCCAGGATCCCATTCCATACCACAAACAGGCGATAATGTGGTTCACTAAGAGCATCATGATGAGGCCCATCACCACCTGCACTCCGGCACCAGCTTCGGAATCTTCGGAAGGAGATGGAACGATGTTTGCAAGAAAACACGCAACAGCACATGGAGAAACATCATGAAACATCCAAAAAACTATTTTGGACTTAGAAGAACTTGAGATGCCAAGTCCGAAGCTGAAAATCTGCAGCTTGGGCTGGGGGTTGGTGGTAGAATCAGGTCCTCTGTGATTCCAAGTCCAAGAATATGCCGGTAGGAAAATACCCTGGCAATGGAAAAACACCTTTGGGACAATATCTACACATGAATAGATTGTAGTAAACCCCAAAAAACATGTTCATAGAAGTGTTTCCAAGATGCTACTTCGATGCTTTGTACCTCATCTATTTGAGCAGTTTCCAACTTTTCGGCATTTTGGGGGGCCCAAGACCCCCACCTTTGCCACCATGAAGACATGAACCGACAGAAAACGGTTGGCCAGGAGAGTCAACTCCTCCGCAAGGACATCCGCGAAATCCACAGAATCATCAGATTTCCCATCTCATTGTTCCTGGGTTTTTCTAATATATGGTTAATATATGGTTAATATTGGTTAATATATGGATGGACATCTCAGAGGTAGTCCTCACTGGCTCACGGCATGATTGCCTGACATGAGATATCATGATTCTTGCGAGGTTGTCTGTGATTTGCGAGAAGTGAGCCACGCCAAAGGCCTCTTGACAATACTCCTGTGGATCAACCCTCATTGATCAACCCATCAACCCAGCAATCCATATTGTTGATAGTTAAGAAATAAAACATAAAAATCACCATCTAATAAATTGATGGTTAAGTTCCATCAAAATCCCATGGAAATCCCATGACATCCCCTCCTGCTGAAGCTTCACAGCACGAAGCAACCGCAGCAGCCGCAGCAAACGCATCTGCCAGGGCCGCTCTTTTGTGGCATTTTCAACGGAAAGTGAGGGGCATAACCGGCATAACCCCACCAGAAATGGATAGAAATGGTGATTTCATTGGATATTTCATGATGATGTTTTGGCGACAGAAAACCTACTTGGGGGTGCAGTTGAGGTGGATATAAGATGATGATTTTGGCATGGTTATAAAATGTTATAAACCCCCCCTAAGTTCGGATATAGGGCCCGTAAGCATGGTGAAATCTATGCATTTATAACCGGAACTGCACTTCCAACTACCTAGTCATTCTACCATATAGTTTGGTTTTAATGCGATTTAATGGGATTTAATTGGATTTAATACGATTTGATGGGATTTAATGGGATGTATATAATGGGATTAAATTTAGTGGGGTCCCAGTCTGGAATCGCCAAGTCAGTTTCTAAGTAGGCTATATAACTGTTGGGTTTATGGTGTAACTAACTGTTGGTGGGTTGACAGACAAACATAGCATTTTTTTGGGCACCACGAGTTACTTTGGTGAAGAATACATACATTTATAATATGTGTATAAATATATATAATATATTTGAAGGATATGATAGGCCATAACCCATAGTTTTGACGAAGGATATACATATACCAACTTGGATTTGCTGCCTACTAAGACACTCAATGTATCCATAAAAAAGATGCCAAAAGCACTGATATTATGTGGTATACTACAGCACCCATGTTTAGGGTGACACGTATTTCCGCGACCCTCGGGGCGTTGTGATTCTTGTTATCATGCTACATGGGTGGGGTGGCATACGGGATGGAAGACATGCAGCTGAAACTGTTTGTCGTCAAATGATCCAAACTGTCCAAACACATCATTCATGAACTAGCGAAAGGTGATGGGTTTCCGTACATTGTTAGGTAAAAAAAAATGGCAGGGTTGTGAAAACAAGTGTTACCATGTAAACATGGGTCAACAGAGAGTCGACAGGTAGTTATTACTTAATATGGCTGGTTTATGAGAAAGCCAACCATTAGTGGGGGATGATTTGGGATCCGATATGATGTCGTATGATATAATTTGGGATACCGTATGTTCCCATGTTGATTTGATATCTGGGTCCATGGAAACAAGCCCAGCAGTTTAAATCTAGAGTTTCTATGAAAAACTTCACGTTGAACTTGGTCGGGGTAGTTATGTGTATACAAATATATACATATTATGTACATATAGGAAGGACCAATATTTTTTTTTGGTGTATCTCAGATATGACTGGAAATTGTGTTCTTTTCTGCTTGATTATTTAATGTTTGAAATTGTTCAACTAGACCATATATCTAAGGAATCTAAGGCATAAAACCAGGCAATAACTACATTATCCACATGGACCTGTGTTCGTCATGAAATCCCAAAGAAAATCTCTGAAGTGATGGTCATCCTCTCACCATGGCCATGGGAACTGGATGAAGTGCTACAAAACTTCACGTATATCAATGGGAGGCTCGTGATCTACTTAAGCCATCTGGCTTTGTCTGAAAATCAGGGTACCCAGGTGTCACCAGGGTACCCCAAAATCCCATGGGTTAATAGATACCTCATGATACCCATTAAAAAGACCATAGGGGTTCACGCCCACGATGAGACAAACCCAAAATCCTATTTTTGCCGTTAAATAACCAAAATCCCCCCATGTTCCATCATTCAGCCAAATAAAAATCTCTATGTGTGGTGGGTAGGTGCCATAAAACCAGTATTCTTCACCGTTTAATGCAGTGTTTGTATGTGTTTGTATGTGTTAAAATGTCCATTCTGGTTGGTGCATCCACCATTCAACATTTCGGGCCGCGAGCCGTGCGGAGGAAGCGAGCAGAGCGAAAGCCGTCGCTGGTTTCCTGGTGCACTTGGGATTCCGGGGGGATTCAATGGGGATTTCATGTGGGTTTAACTGTTTAACTAATGGACATCAATGGGGATATTCCAAAAATGGTGGTACCCCCAGTTCTCACCCATTTTTGGGACTGGGATTTTCCATGAAATCAACCATGCGTTGATGGGAGTCCCCCACAACTAGCATCAACTAGCCACAATTGTGGCAACTTCGCTGCCTCCCCGAAGAATTCCACCATCAGCAGTGCCACGTCAATGGAAACCACCGCAAGGTCCAAGAAGAAGTAGGAACCTTTTGCCAATCCAATGGTGACCATCAAAAATATGGGCCATTTTTTGCCCAATGTCACCCATTTTGGGTCAAAAAAAATTGGGGACTGATCAAAACCTACCCCAAAAAAAAAAATCCCGAAGTCAGACTGGTTGATGTTCACTTTTGAACTAGCCCGTGAAGATATCAGGTTTTTGATCAGCCCACTGGGATCCATAACCATGTCACTGGCTCAGAGTCCTAAAGTTTGATGAAAACATGATCTGAAAGGAAAGCGGTTCTAAATTGCTTGGGGTCAAACTCCTATGGAATCCTTTGATCATTTTCCGAACGATCTTCAAACCTCCAGAGTTTCAGAGTTCAATGAGTTCAATCCAAGATTTCCATGGAATCCAAGACTCCTAGGGTTTGTTTTTCCATGTTTTTCCCATCCAAATCCATGAAATCAACAGATCTCTCAACTCACATTGATCCGAGGTGCGGAAATAGATCCTCGCCAAGGGCAGGATGCGCATCTCCGTCTTCCCCTGTGTTTCAACGCCAAAGAACAGGTTCATCGGCCTCAGAATGCTGGAAGTTGCTGCCTTCAACTGGGAAGTTGGAACAAAGAATGACCTGAATGGACCTTGGTCATCGTTGAAGGATGGTTTATGATGGATGACAAAGGGCAAAATTGCTTAACTGATGTTAAGTGAGAATGGTTTCGTAGTTATGCTGTAGCACCATGGCAATTCAAAAGAAATCTGGAGAAGTTGACGACGGTTTGTCGTCGACAAGGGTTTCTCTGCTTGCTTGGTGCACGGTTGGCGCACCGCTCGGGCCGCAAGGATGTCTTGTGATGGTAATGAATAATCATTATTTAAAAAGAGATATGTTAAGACATATGGTTGGATACTAAAATATTAACAATAATGTCTGACATAATGTTTGTCAAATGTTATGATTTATCATTATAAGACATTATTGTATTGTCATTGGTATAATGGTTGTGCAATAATAGTGAATAAGTCTGATGAGATTATCATGATTAATCATTCTTAACTTGTTTCATGAGCTATTCTTGACCATTATTGACCATTAGCAACTATACTATCAACCATTATTAATCATTCTTAACTATCATTAATCATTATTAATCACGAATGATCACCAACATATGTCCATCCTCAAGGTGGCTCCAAAAAACCAGGCCCACTTTGGCCCTTTTCCTGAGACAACCAGATCGCAACGCTCCAAGCGTCATATCGAGCATCCAAAATCCCATGGTTATCCTCGGTGAGGAGTCCAAAAACGGTTTAGATATGTTTACCGGTAGATTAGGCTTGAGTCATGGAGTCCATGGCTTTGGTGTCCCGAATCCGGAGACTTGGAGTCACTTGGAGTGGATTCCTCTCATATCTTAACAGTCTTAACAGCAACAACGTCAACCCTAACCCCCCCAACCTTCAAACACCTGCTTTGTTGATCCCCTAAAAATTGACAACCTTTTAAGTTGGACACTCGAGGTGTTTCCCCATCTGTCACCGGACAACTAGAAATCTAGTTGTGAGAAGTTGTGAGTGGCCTGCCCGAAAAGGCGACGAACATCCAGTTGCGCAACATAGTTCATGATAAAAAGAACGTGACATACGAGTACCTTTTGGTACTCTCACGTCGCTACCGGTATTTGAAATTACCATGTCAATAGGAAATCGTTTTTTTATAAGTGGGCCGTTTTCCATAGCTCTGTAACAAACTACCAGAGGGGAACCATCAACTTCCCATTTTTCCTGTAATATTCCATGAATATTCCCAGCCCACCCAAAAAATGGCCACCTCGGCCATGGCTCCGACCCATGACGGTGAAGATACCAACTTGGTCCGAAAGCTGGAAAAACTCCAGGGGGATGGTGATCAAGTCCTCTAGTGATGGCGGGGATTTTTTGGACCCCAGGGACCCCAAAAAACCCCAAAAAAACCCAGGGATCTGCCCAAAGGCCATATTTCGGAAAAATCTGGGTGCATCATTTCACTGGCCATCTCAGGAACCTAAATTGGAGGTACCTACCATATATAAGGCCTTTTTTTAAGGCCTATGTAAGTGAATATCCCAGCATCATTGTTTTTTTCAAGTTTCTTTCCCCCTTTTTTTTCGCAGACAAACATCAGATGGCCAAGATGACCATCGGCTCACCGGCTCACGCACTTCGGAGTCCACCGAGTTGAGCAAAGCCCATGAAGAGAGTGATGTTTTTGGTGGGTAAAGCCGGTACAGCCATAGATTTGACCATCACCATCAGCCATAAACTCATAAACCATCCCCAAAATCACCATCAATGGGTGTTATGAACCATGAGAATATGGGTGGCTTCTTATTGCTTTACTAATATTTTGCTTTGCATTTCTCTGATGATTTGTAGGTACAGTGATTTGTACCCAACCATTGACTATTATTTTCCCAGAGTAATACCGTAACCCTCCCCACGTTCAAAAACAAACGATGTGCAGAACAGACATCTGAGATTCATCTGATACCCTGCAAAATCTCCGACACAACGCCAGCCCAGTGACATATGGAATAGCCCAGCTAGATTAATGTCATACCAGTATGCCCCAGTTAGATTTTGCATGGCTCACAAACTTAAAAAAATAAAAAACAGTTTCATTGTTGGTGATTTTTTGAAGGTCCACCGGCATTTCTCTATGGTTTATAACCCATGGCTTCCCACATGTTTCCCACATTTTTGTGCCCCCGGTCCCATAGGATGAAGAGAGATCCCAGCAAGGTCCACAACATCTGCGGCTTGCTGCGTGGCGGCAGGACCAAGCGCCCCAGGCAGGTGTCTTCCCAGAGGTACTCGTTCCTGGCCAGGGGCGATTTACATGGGGATGGGTCAAAACCCTGGTACCTAGTGAACCCCAAGTCATAGCTGGGATTTATGGATGTTCATCCCACTAAAAATGTATCTATAGGTATTGACCCATACCCATATATATATATACATATAAATGTGTATTATTTTGTATCTGTGTATATACAGTACATATTGTTTGTGTTTGTGTACGGATGTATGTATAGTGTATATGTATATATACAATTATATACACAGTATGATTATGTGTGTGCGCCATGTAAGTATACATGCATATTCTATATACATACATCAAAAAAACACTGTTGATACCTATGTAGATACATCATTAAAGATCTATGATGAAAGTTGGATTCCCGGGCCAAATTTCGCCAAAGCCGCAGAGAAACCTTGTGGAGTTTAGCACGCGACTATCAATGTTGAAATGGAACATGTATACGTCTGTGTGCAGTGTAACTTTTCGTGTTCTTGACATCATGAAGTTAATGTCCCAAGGATTCCAAAGGCCCAAGCTTACTAAGTAATTGATCAATTGGCAGTGTGTCAAAACCTGGTACCCCTTCGGTGAACATCAAAATAGCTGGGATTTATGGATGTTCATTCCCCTAAAAATGGTATTAATAGGTATTGATCCATAGCCAATTGAGTTCATACAATCCTTCCACCAGAAAACCGAGGCCCATAGGTGGCCCATAGGTGACTTGCATGACTTGGATGTGTTGCCATCGCCGGGTACTTGGATCCACCGGACATGAAGTTTTGGTCGGAAAAAATGTCGTCTTGGCCTCTTGGCTATAGAAAAAAGGAGAATCTCATCAATGGTTGGCTTCATCTCCCTATTTCTTGGCTTTACTGAATCACATCAAATCGGCATCTTTAGTGAATAAATCATGTTAAGTCCCCCATTTTGGCTGGTTAAATCCCTATTCTTGATGGTTCTATTTCTCGCCAGAAATGGCTCGAAGAAGCCACGAATTTCACCAACCAAAAATTGCCGAGAATCATCTTCAGGCTGTGGGTCTTACGCACAGAGCCCATCAGGTTGCGACTACGATGTGTCTTTGAGGCTTCCTGTGAGGAGAACTGGTTGCGACTTCTGCATGGACCAAAGGGATGAAAGTCCATAAATTCTAGTTTTTTGTTGTGATCGTTTGATGGGAAAAGCAATGGAATACCTAGGGTCTTGCCCCATCCCCGTGTTGGTTCCAAGGTTTCCAAGTTACCCACAGGCTTTGGTCGTGTCTTAGCATTGCCTCTCTTGTTTGAAGAAAAAGATTGGATATACCACTGATACATACTGATACTATCTTGGTCGGATTCAATATTTTTGCTACCAATCTATTTTTCTTGCTGGGATTTCCTAACCTCCATTTTCGACTTGATCCAGCCCAATTTTAGAATCAACATCCTGCGTTTTTTCCCGTGTAAACCCAATTTTGGGTGGAAAACACCAGGGGGTAAAATACCTTCACTTTCTAAATCCCATTACTGTATATATTGTCTATTTACGACACAACAGAACTTCTCATACGTATCATTCAAGTTCACCAAAATCAGACTCGGATCCTACTTGGAAGTGCATAACTTCGTGAACCATTCGTGGATTTCACCATATTAACAGAAAGGGGATGATATCCCTTTAGTCTTTCCCTTGGTTACACCCATTACATGATCTATTGGTTAATCCCCATGGTTCGTGGTAAAAAGATGCCCATGAAGAATCCCATAAAACTCACCCAATGGTTTTTCCCGGCCAACCCCAGGTTTTTTTCAACTCTCAGCGCAGCCTGCCATGAGATGTTCCATGCAGGTCGCAACTGCAGATCTTCCTGCGGATGGAGGTTTTAAGGTTTTGACAGCAATGAAATATTAATAGTAATGTTTGTAGTAATTATGATAGTAATATATTATATCAATAGCAATTATGATGATAGTAATTTTGGAATTATGATAGTAATCTGATATAATCTGATAATATAGTAATTATTGATAGTAATATACGAGTTTGTTGTTCTCTGGTGTTGTTTTTGCTTCCTGGATCTGGAGGATAGTGATCATCAAGAATAACGCTAGTAAATATAGAACTTTTTGTGTTGCTGTTTCCTGGATATTTTTGTTATTAGTTATGATAATTTAGTAGTGATGATAATCTTATGATATCTCATGATTATAGTCAATTATGGTAATCACGATTTAGAAAAATTAAAATAAATCTTATGACAGTAATATGATGATTTCACACATATGTGGTCAGTCGACCTTTCCTTATTGACTCACTGAAGCACAACATTCGGCAAGTTCCACATCCCCAACCAGAAAAAAAAAACGCGGTTTGAACAAATTGCAGGTGAACAAGCAATAGTATGATAGTAGTATTAATAATAATATAATAGTAATAGTAATATGATTTAATAGTAATATATAATATGATAGTAATAGTAATATGATATAATACGATTGTATGATAATCACTACTAAAATTTGACAGCAATATGATAAAACGGAACTCTAAATTCCTGCATCATTATGATAGTAATATGATTATAATATGATCATGTTCACCGTGATGGTTTCTACTGGATCATTATTTCTGGATGTTAAATTTCTATGATGCTATATTATATGGTTATCGTACTACTGCTATGTATCATTTCTGGAGAAAATGAGAATCAATGATCATGATAATAACTGTTGTCACTGTGATGATAGCAAATAATAGTTAGTAGTAAGATGTAGTAAGTATGATAATAACAGTGACTGATATGTGCCATGGTCAAAAGATAGTATATGGCTTCTAGTCCTCCCACCATTGTTGGCAATCCTATGAAGTGGTCAGTAGAATTCCCTATGGATCGATGACCATCCCACAATATGGATAATTAACAGGGAAATCTAATGCATTATCCATTGATGACAGGGAATTATGATATCATAGTGGATTATATATCCGATTTAATCCAGCTTTTTGACTGTGACCGTTCTGATACTAATGTAATTAACAGTGGTGATAATCATAATCATGCATCTTGGTGATAGAAACTGTTATCACGGTTGTCATTATGATGATCATGTGACAATGAAATTATTGATTGAGATACTAATGGTAAGAAAAATAATGAAAGTTAATAATGCTCATGGATGATCATGGATCAGAATAATAATCCCTAATGGTTCATAATACTGGCTAATTATGATGATAACAAAAGATAAATAATTGATCCTAAATCTGAACACATGGAACCCAAACACAAAATGCCGATGTCCCTGTCAAAAAGTAAAATCGTCTTTGGAAGCTGAATGCTCCGGGGCTGCATGGTAAATTTACGGGGTATTACGGTATAAGGAGAACTGCGAGAGAAATGATGAAACCACCATATCTGGTGATATTTTGAACCCTTCGGAGGTGATCTTCGATAACATCCCCCTTTCTTCCCGTCGCATGTGTTGCTTAGGAAAATCCCCATTGTTTCCTGGATATCTCATGGCTTCTTCCTTGCAACATGTTTTCCATAAAATTCCAATCTCACCTTGCTCAAGTCAACTCAACTCTTCTATTCAGAATCACCCAAGAACCAAAACTAGACTTCGAAATTCCAAGTGTTTTCTAGGCTGCACCAACTCCATACCTAGTAAATCAGCTACAAATATGGGCTTGTCTGGAAATATGGTACCCTATGGTACCCTTCAATTTGATGGTCAATCATCATTTTTCCATTCACAATGGCCATTTTGCAGGTCTACCATGGCATTTTCAGACACAGCCGAGCATCATTAATTGTTGCGTATAGCAAAATCCCATTAAGCCCTCTAAAAATATCCCATATTAAGTGGCTGCTTTAACCCATGAATTCTACAAATTCTACAAATCAGATCCATTCCAAACCTTCGCTCCAGCATTGGTCCAGTCCGTCTCGGCCCGCCTCATCCACGAAACGGTCCTCTTCAAGCGCCAGCTGGGCCCGCTGGCTATCAGCCTGCGATGAACCCAACGAAAATCTGGTGTTTCTTAGGGACTTGAGAAATATGTGATAATATGTGTGTTGAATCATTGCATCATTAGATATAAAATGATATGAATACTATTACTGTGTACAATCATCAAAATGGTAACTTGCAAAATCTGTGCAGGTTTCCCCCTAATATTGAATACCCCCCAACTCGAAATTCTAGTTCAGTATTGGAGTTGGATATCCTGGAGATTGGGCCAGATCCTGGACCCAGTATGACCCAGTGAAGGGCTGGAGATCCATTTTCTTATGCAGTGAGAGTTGTTTTTTTCACTTGAGAGCAAACAAATAATCACAGAAAAACGGGAGAGAATCATCCGCGAAAGAAGATAAATCAATTCATAACAAACAGTTCCCAGTGCGGACGTTGAATAAACGTTTTTTGCCATGGCTCTCATGGGTCACCATTGTTTTTTCCCCGGAGCCTGGGAGCCTCCAAAACACGATCCGTTCCCACCGGGTTCCCACCGCACCTCACCATAGAGCAACCGCAAGGTGAACTTCTGCCATTGCATGCCTCAGAAGACCCTTACCCGGGGGATCCTGGTTGCCCCAAGCCAGACATCCGCGCAGAAAAAGTACGGTTGAGTGAACCTGCTTTGTTTGGTCATCTCCAAGCTATTTATTTGGGATAACATGTATGAATAAATAAATACATGTATATATATATATAATATGTGATTTAAATCATGAATTACAAGTTGTATAAGTATGTATAAGTTATTACATACATATAATATGACTATTTGGCATCGCGAAAGGGGGATATCATCTGACCTTGGTGAAGGTCACAGCAGTTTCAAGTTCCCAGAATTGGCCTCCGAAAAAAGAAGCTAGGGCGGCTCATGCCCACTTCTTTGCCGAAAATCCCACCGAGTTCGAAGTTTGGACATGGCACACTTGGCATAGCCACTCTCAAACTCCGTCTCACATTGTTGGTCGTCGAAAGTGGCTGTGTGGTATTCCATGGGAACCATCCTCAGGGCTGCTGCCAAAGTGCAAGATGAATATGATGTGAATATGTAGCCATAAAGGCTGACAGTGTTTTGTCAAATTGATATCTTTCTGGTTGTTTCTGATTCTATACAGTGAATTCATGTCTTAAAGCTATCCGTTGATTCATGGGAAACTTACAAAGTATATACTATATAATGCCAGGATTGCTCCCAATACCCCAGCTAACCTTGGGGGTGGTTTAATGGCTAGTTAAAGAGGTCATATGACCCATTTCCCCGCTGGTGGCTATAATTTACTTTTGGAGGTGAAGAAATTTGCAGGACGTGAAGTTGTTTGGTTGGCTCTGAGACCATCAATTCAGCTGGTTGCCTGGCTATGGGTCGAAACCCTGGTCCTTTTTTTCACACCAAAATAGATGATAAATAGATATTCATCCCCTCATGGCAATATAGGTCTTGACACATCGCCAATTAGACAATGACAATCCATTTTGACTTTGGCAAATACCATGGCAAATACCATGATCTTGAGTCAGAGAAGCACCTGTACCTCCCTCCACCTTTTTTTTTTAATACCCCCGATCTAGATCACCGAAAATAAATATATCATATCATGGATCCAATACTGAACCAGAGTTTCTCGGGCGGTATCTTTTTTGGGGGAAGAGATTCTGCGACGGCGGTTTGAAAGTTTGAAGACTGGAGGAATGATCAGCTGGGATTTACTGGGCCTACAGACATACTTCTACCTGGATGGTGCAACAAAAGCGTTGGCCTTTTATATGTGTGCCATCATTGCTGTATCCAGGATGTTACAGGTACAGACGGTACAGATTATATGTGCTTCATAGTTGCTTCATTTTTCAGGTTTCCCACGTTTCTATCTTTTTTGGCCCCTCCCTCATCTCCAAGAAACCGAATACCAACATCTTCATCATCTATGCTGCCTCGAGCATCAAGTCCTGGAAGGAGTGAAGGTTTACCCTCTGGTAAACATACAAAAAACTATAGAAAATCACCATTTTTCAGGGGTAGATCAACTATAAAAATGGCAATGTTCAATAGCAAACTGTTGGTTTACCAGAGGGCACCTCTGGACACACTGAAAATGGAACCAGAAAAAAGATGCCTTGGAATTCGAAGTCTCTGCCATAGCAATCTGTCGGGGTCCCCGCCTCGTGGGTCATCCTTAGCCAGGCAAAACGTGAGATCCACTTTTCGCGCCACTTCCAACCTTCATTCGGGCGGTGACGGGCGGTGAGCAAAAGATTTCAGCTAGATAAGGACCTCACAGCGATCCTACACATGTTCGCTATGATCAGTTGATCAATCCGTTTTCATGCGAATAAATGGGGTTAGATAGATGGTTACAGATGTATATGCCCCAATCACTATCAGTCGGATAATTACTACTCGTTGAACGCGACCATTTATGACCTAGAAACCAACCACAGGAACAAAGGACAGGACGGAAGCTGACGTGACCCACTGATACCCCGCTTGGCGGTAAGTACAGTGTACAGTATCTTATCTTCTCAGTTATAGCAAGATAGCCACCAACTATCAAAACTTAACCAGTCGATTTATAGGAAGATGGTTCTCTGCAGTTGTGACGAATCCGCAGTTCATCCGTTTTGTGGGTCCAAAGTTATTGTGACCCCGAAATTCACCAAAATAGCTAGCGCATATTCCAAGAGGCATAGAAAAAGGCATCAAAAATGTACATGCATTATATAGTTTTGCATATTCACATGTACAGTATAGGATTTACACACTTGTTTCCACATGTATGGATAGACAACTGTACATAAAAATATATACCTTTTGCTGGCTAAATTCTCATCATTTCCAGCGAGGTCCTGACATACTTCTGACATACCGCTGACATAGGTTGGCTGGGATTACCATGGTGATCATCATCCCCAATAAACCAGGCAGCTTAATAACAACACAGATTTATATGATAAAAACATAACCTGTGCTCAACTGGGCCAACTAGTCACTGCTCATGTGAGCTTGTCTGAGGCACCAACATTTGATCATGAATCCGTCATCATTTTCGGGGCTATACTGTCCCATGTTAACATCCCCATGATAATATATCCCCCATTGTGGCTTGCCCCATCTTTACTGGTTGAATCCCTGTGCTGGATCAATCCCTCCTGTTGATACCACTAACGTTCCTTTGCACGAAACAATCGATATAAAACTGGTCAAACCCCGATCAGTACCCTTCTGCTCACATCACAGTCTCACATTTTCTGGAAGATCAGAGGTTTTGAGCCCTTACCACATCTGGGTTTCAACATAATGAACTATACCCAAGAACAATATGGCCAAGTATATCCATGTATATCCCTATATATATATATATATTCCATTATATTCCACTATTGGTCGGTCCAGTCACCTTTGTATTACCTACAGGTGCGAATGGGAATATCCATTTAATCCTGATTGGTTTCCTTAACAGGATTAACATAGGATTACCTAGTTCATGGATTATGGTCATCCCGAGTCATCCCCAACAAAAATAACTGCTAACTAAAAATCAACCAATTGGGGATACCCTATGGTAACATGATTTAACATAGCTATGGAGAATGGTCCACTTAAAGATGATCACTGATCACCTCCAATTTCCATTTCGGATCCCCTGGGCTTTCCACATCCGCCAGGGGACTGGTGCTGTTTCAACAGCACCTCCTGAAGCTTCGTGAGCTCCTGTGTTGAAAAACAAAAACACTGGGAATTCTCTGGGATTTAGCAGAAACATAGCAGAAACCAACGAAACAAAAAAAACTTTTTCTTTTTTGGGGGGGGCGTACAAAGTTTACGGTCGCCGCAAAGTGGAACTTCACCAGCAAAAGTCGGTCTGTTTTCACAGGGAAACCAACAAGGCCAATTTTTTCGGTGAAAGAGCGATGGCTCCGCGGTGACATTGAAGCAGCCAAAAGCATTGCAAGTAAAAATTGAATCTACAAAGAGGACTTAAAGAGACAGCAAAATCAGCAGTGTGTCAAAACCTTGTACCCCTGGTAAACATCAAAATAGCTGGGATTTATGGATGGTCATTCCCCTAAAAATGCTATTAATAGGTATTGATCCATACCCAAATCAGCAAAGAGTTGTGAATCTACGTCAGACGGGTCAAATCCTCCAAGCTGCAGAAGCCAGCAATCCGGGTGGCTCCACCCGAGGGCTCGGAGTATTACATAACGAATCTATACCAGCTTGCTAATTAATATTGAATATATTATATTATATTATATATATATACACATCATATGTATACAATACACATACATATATGTGCATCATTATATACATACGTGTATATATATATATATACAAAGTGTATACAGTACATACGTGTATCATATCTACATGTAAGTATATAGCAACCTCCAAGAAAAAACTGAAAGATGCTCCAGGATGGTACAACTGTTCCAATCCCAGCCCCCTTTCATATCAAACACCCCCATTGTATGGTCGTTTCATCCCCTACATCCACCACTGGCAGGTTTTTCATATGAACGTGATGGGACCAACACTATGAGCCATTAGCCACGACTGATCATTATACATAAACCATCAACATCCATCAACCATGATTAGCCACTATTAACCTAATATCAACCATTACTAACCGAACCATTACTAACCACTACTAACCATTTTTTCCCTTGCCATGCATTCAGTCGCAGACAATTGCAACTCAAAAGAATGCTTCGGCGCTTGGCATGGTCTCATACTACTCCTTGTCTCGCTGCCCGTAGAATGTTATTGTTTTGAAAAGGGTCCCCATCATTCTGGGCAAATTATAAGAATTCACTAATCTGAATAGTTCGGCCATTTGGGGATGATTCCCCTTACTAACTATGATTTCCAGGGCTCGGGAGAACAGTGAGGTCGTTATTTGCTTTGCCCAGCCATCATAGTCTCTGTGGCTTCTCCGTGGATGATTTCGTTGGACCAAGTTGGACCAATGGGAAATCCAGGATCCTAAAACGGAGGTACTGTACCATATGTTTGGCCATATTTTGTGGGGATATATATGGTTGGTACCTCCAATCTAGGATCCTGAAATGGCCATTGAATTGATGGCTTCAGCACTATCTGGTATGAGACTTGTCTGCGGGGGTCAGAATTTGGCGCACGTAAAATGGTTAAAATGTGTCCAGCCAACCTTGCTCGCCTCTCATCTAATTCTCGTGAAAAAGGTTTTGCTTTCTTGATGGGCTGATTAGGGAATGCAGCTTGAGAGGTGAGCTCATAGACCCTCGAATTTGTATTGCGCCTATCTATATACGTCGTTGAAAAAAAAAAAAGGAATTCTGCGCAATCCCCTCAGGTGGAAGGCATCCAGCTTTTTGCGCAGCGACTGGGTCAAATGTATAGTTTCAAGGCTATAGCATGCTATAGCAATTTACTCCTAATCACTGCATCATATATAAGGAGCTGCCATTTCTTATTTGTGGTTAGATCCTTCCAAAACAGGGATAACCTATTCCATGTGCGCTTTGTATCTTGAATGCGTTGTGGAACTTCTCTTCCGAGGTCTATGGTTTTACCCATCTTGAAAAATATTAGTCAATGGGAAGGATTATCCCATATATTATGGAAACGAAAAAATGTTTGAAACCACCAACCAGGTATGGTTGAGGTTCTTTCCTACCATTACTAACCACCATTATCTGCGTGCTTTGTTTTTAAACAACCGTTTCTCCCCAACCGGCCACCGGTCCTGACGCAAGATGTTCTCATACTCCGATGGTCGCATCTCGGGGGCCGGCATGGCGCCAACGCGGAATGCCGGAAAAAGAGAGCGCCAAAGGCCAGGGGTTCCCAGGTCTTTGGGAATAGAACAGCTGTAGATAGATGTAGCTTGTAATAGTTGAAGTCAGAAATATGGATCCCTGTTGACTGCAAATTCTTGTTGACGTCGTCACAGTGATTGCTATTAGGATGTCTTGTTTTTGGATATTTCTGGGGCACAGCTAGTTCTCCAAGCAGCGTAGAAGCGATGAGCCAAGAGGCAACTGGCAAGCAGAGAAATGGCAGGAACATCTGAGGTCCTCAAGGCCTTGAAATCACCGGGAGATCGAACAGGAAAAAATGACCACATCAGATTTAAACTAGCAGATTCATTCAAGCAGATTTCCAAGGTTAGATCAATTCCAATCAGATGTCCAATTTCTATTAGATCATGATTCATCTATCTTCAACTATGGAATAGAAATTGAATAGAAATCTGAGTTAAACAAACACCACAGCACAAACGTATCATCCTGCGTGCAAAAAGTCCTGCTTGATGTGGCTGGTGTCTGCACTCACCCATGCAAGTTGTGAATTGTGAAGGTCAGTGTATAACTGGAGAGTAGGTATATACGCACATATAGACAAGTAAATATATACTTGTATTCTAGACAGAGAGAGAGAGAGAGATGTATGTGCATATATGGAATGTAGTCATAGGTTCACACTAAGTCCCTATATCTGACTGCGCTTTTTTCCTTGCGTTCAGTTCAGCCCCGAAATATTACGAAGTTCATATGGATCAGTCGTAGCAAGTAGGGGTTTTTTTCAGACTGATGAACGTTCGAAACCACCAAGCCTGCAGTGATCTGGATGATCTACAATCCCAAACCTGATTGACGCAGTACAATTGATGAGTTCCCCTTTCCAATGAACCATGAGTCGCTTGGTCGCTTGAGGTCCCAAGCCAGCCAAAGTGCCAGTTTTGGTAGCAACATCCCACCCTGGATCAACACAGCCTAGGAATCAACCACTCTCTGATGTTTTGAGGCTAATCCCATCTCTATGAGTGACATCCCCATCGTTCTTTTCTTTGCGCTCATCACCAAGAAGTCTTGAAGATCTTGAAGCTTCGCCACCCTTTCTGAATCGCGGCCGCATTCAAACGTCCTGCCCGATACATCGCTAGTCACTAGCATCATCCGCTCAGCCTCATTGGCGCCATGACCAGACTCCCAAATGCTGTTCCATTTTTGATGGCTGGGGCGGCTGGGGTGCTTTTACCAATGATGAGCCATTCTAGGGTACGATCATCATTTTCAGATGCTACAACCATTGATTCCTAAAATATCTAAAATGGTGAATGATGGCTGGCCAAAATAACACCGAGCCTGCGAGTTTGATATGAGGCGGATGTTTCTTCGAAATGGATCGCTCAGCTTGCATCACCAATGCAACCATGATAATTGAGACGTTGCTCTGAAAATCACCGCTATTACTCTGCAAACAGGCCATTTGCTATCGCTATAGTTGGATTACCGCGATAGCACTCTCGGTTTCCGTTGCGTTCAAGGTCACATGATCACATGAACCACTAGGCCACTAGGTTTTTCCACCGGATGACCTTCATCTTTGGCCCACGCAACCCGAATGGCTACAGTATGCGGCAAAATGATCTGAATGTGATTATGGAGCATTATGGATAGTTTCAGATCCTCATCTTATGACCAATCTGATATACATACATACATATATATTATACATATATTATAGTTGTATATATATATATATATGTAAAGTGGGACCAGTTTAACAGACACCCCAATGACACCCCAATGACACCCCAATGACACCCCAAGAGCCAGGCCTTGGCGTCGAAGTTCAAACCCCACCTGAGTCAGATGGGGGTACTTCATCAACAGACATTCAACTATACATTGGAAAAGACACGTAGAGTCTACGACGTGTGTTTGTACGATGTGTTTGTTTGACGCGTTTTTCCAAGAAAACATGAATGTACATCATACAACCATCTATCCTCATCCATACATATATACTATTATATAATTATATATATACATATATATATATATATGCGTGGTTCTGGTATATAGAATCACCACGTTGTTCGTCATGCAGGGATGAAGCAAAATGATGAAAGCCCCGCTACTGATGCCCACGCAATGCTGATGGGTTTACCCCTGGGTTGGATGGTTGGAATGCCCATGGTTTCGTGTCTTCAACCCATCTGTTTCATGGTCAAACCATGGTATCTAGGGTTCCTCGTCATCCATCCCATGATGGGAGCCTTTACAATTGGCTGTGAATCCCGATGAGTTTATGTGTGGATTAAGTACCATTGCCCAAGAACTGGGCGGTTTGCCTAACTTTTGACCATGGAACGTATTATTCCGTGTATATATATATATAGTTATATATTGAATGATAATAAAATTTATGTATCCCATGATATTCCATTACATCTCATGATATCCCACTGTATCCCATCATATCCCCAAAAACTGGTCGGCTCAAGGCTTTATACCATTAAATCCCATTGAATCCCACTAAATCCCAACGACATCCGATAAACCTGCCTCCTTTCACCTTCTCCAGTGCATCTTCAGGAGCCTCAAAGAGGAACATGTGGGGGTCACTGGTGGCTAAAAATCAAATACATGTTGAATTATGGTGAATTACTACCAGGCAACAACACCTTCTGAACTCAGTGATTAGAAACCAGACTCCACAAGTGGAGTGATGTGTTTACCGCTGACCCCCAGTCCTGACAGATGGCCGCTTTCTCTGCAGAGCTGGGAGTCTCCTGCCGATGGCCGAAATGGAAAGGGCTGTTGTGAAGTGAAACATCAGCAGAATGGGGCATCCTCAACATACAAACACGCCGGATAGAAGCAACTAGAGTGACATTGGATGTATCCTGCATCTCAAATATCATAATATATATATATACATATAATATTATATATATATATACATAATATCATGTATATACATATCGCACCTTGTGAGTATGTAGGATCAACCAATACAATACCGTGTTTTCCTGTGCATGTTGTTCAAATGGTGCTGGCACAGCATCTGCTGGAAACAATATCATCAGGTACCCTGGTGAGCCCCCCAAAAAAAAAACATGGGTCAAGAATAGTCAAGATATGTCAATGTGAAGATGGGGTACTGCCTACTGTTGTCAAAAGAAAACTGATTGGCTGAACGGTTGTTGTTGGTCAATGATTGGCCCTGTTAGCCATGAGCTGTCTGTCACCTTCCCCGTTGGATTTCTGTCTGATCCTTTGCATGTTGGATTGAAAAAAGTCCACCGCGACCAGCGACCAGCTCTCCTTGTAATTCACAAAGGCCTTGTAAATCAAGGCCTGAGGTGAGCACCGGCTGAAAAACGAGGCTTGATGGACATTTCTTGATCGAATCTGGGATGCGCCCAAGAAATCTCACACGCTTGAGACTTCCACACCTTGGGTGAAATGAAAAATCCTTAACATGACCAGACTATGTTCAGGGTCCCAGGGCCTAGAAAAACTTGAGCTGAGCCCAATTGAGGACCACAGAATCCTATCCCCCTATGTATATCTATGTATAATGAAAAATACACCTCAGAAACTCTACTTCAGTGTTGGATTTCCTTATGTGTGAGGCCCATACAGAGGTATTTATTATTTTGAGGCTGGATTAGGTGCCGAATCACGCAGAGTGTTGGGGCGAATGCAGAGGCCCGTGGACTGAATTGAGCGTCAAAAACCCGGTTGTGAACTGCTTCTACTGGTTTGTTTATGATTTTATGGCTATTGGATTGGCTGATGATTTTTTTCAACAGGTGAGTAGAATCCCAGCGTTCAACGGTGCTCTCGGAGATGCCATCATGATTTGGTCACCCAACCGGTGGATGGTTTCAACATGCTTAAAATGCCCCGAAGAATGAAATCATGTGGGATGATCATCACACTTGTTGGGATGGACATGAAATATCATATACCCTCTGGTAAACTGTTACATAGCTATTGGAAAATCACCATTTTTAATAGGGAAATCAACTATAAATGGTCATTTTCAATAGCTATGTTAGTTTACCAGAGGGTATATCATGAAATCGGTGACATCTTTCTCGCTGCTTGGGGGAAGAAACAGGCGAATCGCTGGGACTCCGGCAGAGAACACGAGCCCCAGACCCGTCATCTGAAGCTGGGTGATGGAGTGGCCATACCTCCGATCCAGGATGATCCTACTGTAACTGGTTAGCCGTGGCTTATCCCATGTGGCTTGTAACATGTTATAACTTTTAGCTTAAAAGCCCCCTTACTAAGCAGACACTAAGTGGGATTATACTCCAAGTACTACCCAATTTATATAGAACGTAAACGAAGTTCACAGATCCTACATCGCACCAAATGGCTGAATAGATTCAACTGCAAATGAGTCTTGACTTTGCCTTGCTCTCAGTGATCGGAGGGTATGCATCCACACTGAGAGCACTACCCTGCATATCAATGAATAAACCGTTGGTGGTTTCAACCCATCCCACAAATGTTCTGTATATAGTCATGTTGGATCATCATCTCAAACATGCTACGGAATTTAAAACATATGTGAAACCACCAATGACCAACCAGATAATTCGTAGTGGCCACCTGGGCTTTGAGTCTGAAGTCCGTCCATGCGCTAAGCATTCGACAAGGCATAGGAACCAATGATGGAACAGACCTGGCACAGTTGGGCGCAAATTGGGATGTGAAAAACCCCAAGCAGCTAGGCCAAAGCTCCAACTTTCCAAATCGCAACCATCGAAATCCCATCGAAATCCTTTCAAAATCCTATTTCTTTGATGGTTCCATCCCATTATACATACATATATTTTTTTGGCAAAGACTCACAGAAGCGAAAATCCGCTGCGGCCATGGCAATGTCTCGAGTGAATTCGGGCAGGGACCTTCCCACAGCCCAAAAAAAGTAAGAAAAGCAAAGCAAAAACACTCAACCTGCATAATCTGGGCCAAAAGATTGGCCATAGTGTGAGCAGACCATGGCATCGAATACCTCTTTGTTATGCAGGGAGACCTGAGCTTCATTGTTCTCAGGGATGCTTTGAATTGCCTTGAGCATGCCCTTAGCAAGTGCTAGACAAAGGCCCGGAGGGTATTCCTTCAATCGGGCAGTCGCCCACTGGCCGGTCTGGTCCTTTCCAATGGAAACACCTTTGGGAAGATCAGGGGTGATACGACCACGGTGAAGTTCCAATTTCAGACCTGGTGCATTGAGCACGCCTAGAGTAGTCGGCTTTGCCGACTGGGCACCCCAAAGGCCTTGGGCCAGGGTCAAGACCTCGCACTCAGGAAGGGCAAGCAGCAGCTGCATGATGGGAGTGCGCCAGATTGAAGCTGCGTCACCATCTGCGGGCTCTGCAGGGTGTTCAACCACAGCAACGCCACCGACACACGCCAAGGCCGCCATAGAAACCAATTGGAAGCCCATCAGAATGTTGCCAATTGTCACTTGCTGCAGCTCACGCAGCGACAAAGAAGCAAGGCCCCATGTTTCTTCAAGGGTGCGGACAATACGAGGTCCGGCGCGCTGAGGATGTCCATCTCCAGGTAGGGCACGACCGCGAGCGCGTGACCAGGTCTCGCAAGGGGGGCCGCCAAGTAGGGCCACAACTTGGCGTGTCAAAATCGCTGAAGTCCAGAACTGGCGTGAATCTTCCCGTGAGAGATCTCCCCATTGTTTGCTGATGACAATGTCGACGGAGATGACCTGGATGAAAAAGGGGTCATGCAAGTCGACCAGTCGATCAACAAAGTACTGGAAGTCACCCTGTCTGCGTCTGCCCGCAAAAAGATGGAGAATGTAACGTTCCCTTGCAAAGCCTCTCGGAGGTGAAGCATGGAAAGACTTGGTCTCAAGCTCCTCCTTTTCCAAAACGCAGTGTTGCTCCAAAATGGCGATATCCCGATGCCAGGGAGAACGCTTGCTTCTACCTTCGTCAACCAAGAAGTCCCACGCCGAAGGAGAACGCAAAGAACGAAGAAGAGCACGTAGAGCATCTCCAGGGACATGTAATACTGCTGCATCCTCGTCTGTAAAGATGTCAATGAACTGCGTTAAGGTGGCTTGAAACATCAGCCATGAAATGGCTCGTTCACGAGCAGCCGTCCGGATAAGCGCTTCACACTCATCAAGGTCTGCCGCGTCAAGGATGTTCACAAAGATCTCTTCCAAGAGGTCCTGGTCATAGTCCTCATCTGCTCGTCCAGGAACAGGTTCTTGCAAAGGCCCATGAACTTTAAGAGGTGGTAAAAGTCCATCATGCGAAACTTCAAGCTCACTGTTGATCTGAGAGCCAGCGCCCGGTGTCGGTGTCCATCTGCATCTCCGTGCTTGAAGAGCATGACGACATGTCGTGGCGTGGAGGAGATGCACTTTCAATTTTGCGAAAGTGTGGTAATCCTTCATGCAAGCGCCACACTGCGAAGTAGCAAAAAGGTGCCTGACCGGGTTGACTCTTCCATGCACCCTGAAAAGATGGGCTCCGCAGCCACCCTTGCTGCGAAATTTGCGCTCACACATCATGCACGCGTGAGTCATCTCAGGCATGTGGACTTCGGTCTGCGGTGCTGAGTGACAAAGTCGACCATGAGCGTGAAGGATACTCAGAAAGTCCCCATGGAAGCGCGTAACAATCTGTAGGTTGCTCCTCTGTCCACTGTCATGATCTCCGGCTCTGCGAACCAAACGCTTCCAGAAGCCTGGATGATACCTCATGATGTACTCCCATTGCTGGAAACCTTGCATGGGATCAGGAAGCTTGGAGGAATGGCGCAGTTGGGCCCACATCCAGGTCAAGTCATTCCAGACAAGTCCGTGCCACTCCTTGTCTTCATTGAAGAGTCCCCAAGATGTGCAATCTCCACTCCTGTATAGAAGACCCAAGTGTCTGAGTCTGCAGATCCTCAAGAGCACAGCAGGGTCTGGGAGCCCTGTTTCAACCAGGATGTCCGCATCGCTTCTCGGAGCATCATGTTGTACCGGTAGAAGTCGATTATAGAGTCGAAGCAGTGCACTGTGAAGATACTGCTTGTCTCGGCCATCGCGGAGGATCCAGGATTCTGCTCCGTACAGAAGCTTGCTGAGGATCAAGGTGCGGAATAGTTCTCGGCGTCGATGTAGATCCAGGCCACGGTTTTGGAATAGAAGTCGCCGATGCCTGGTGAAGGCAGTATGGGCAATGCTGAGTCGTCGCCGAACTTCACGACGCAAATCCCCTCTGTGATGAATGGTACCTCCCAGGTGGGTATAGGAGCTCACAACACTGAGATGTTGTACTCCTCCCTCAAGAACGACAGGGAAAGTGTGGGGCGAGGCCGGACCAAAGTATTTGAGCTTGGCTTTGTTCGCCCCAGCACCCTGGAAGACCATCATGAGCTCTGTCTTACCTTTGGCCAGATTCGGCGTCATGGCGAACTCTTCACAGAAACTAAGCAATGAGCCCCCAACTTGTCCCGCAGCCCACTCCAACATCACAGGTGAGCTTTGGGCAAAGGCCACACAGGTGTCATCCATCCAAGTGGGGCCAAGGAAGGGCTTGGTGTCTGTAGCGCAGAGGTAGGCGCAGAATGTTGTGGATGTCGTAGTCCTGGTTCATCAGGAAAGGAATCCAGAATGCCAAGCTCGCTCAACGTCTGCTCCAATCTGTGAAGAAGGCGAGCCCATAGAAAGGAAAACACGAAGTCCGCAAAGCAATCTCCTGGTCTGGTGCCTAGGGATGTTCTGCACGCGTCTCGCTGAATGCCCACAAAAAAGTGTGTGTCCGTATGCAGCGCGCGGAGAACTTTCTGGAGTTGAGGAGAAATCCCGGCACGATCCACCGCTGATGCCTCATCCAAGTGGGCATGGAGAGCATGAAGAAGATCAGGGCCTAGCTTCAGGCGTGCACCGACCGTGGCAATGGCTTCGTCGTCAATCGAGCCGCCCAGCGCAAGCTGACGCACGATGCGGTAGAATGCCTCCGTCAAATCTAAAAATAAGAGTCCGACACATTGCCGTTGACAGAGTCGAGCCCTTAAATATGCACGGGCCTGATGAACACCCATAGTGACAGAGATTCCTCTTTTCCCTCCAGTCTGTTGCCGCTGCAAATAGTGCTCGAAGGCCTCAGCAGTGTGCAATCGAAGGCATCGATGGAGCGCTTTGCCGATGTGCGAGGAAATGAGGATGCTGCGGTACGCCGCACAGGTATCCCGCGGACCCTTTTGCTTCCATATAGGTTGAAGGCGGCCGCCCTTGTGAAGGAGGCTTTCCTGACCATGTGTGTAGAGCTTCAGCAGTTGACTATACGTCTTGCGCGCAACAATGGCCGGAGATCGTGCGCAAATGCTGGCATCAATGAGGTCAGGCCCGGTCGCCTTGTGTGGCTTGACATGTCTGAAGGCTGCCTCCAGCTCCACCAGGGATGGAATGTCGGTGATATCCAGGGCCAAAGACTGTGCCCGAAACTCCTTCAGATGTTGAACCCATAGGCGACGTTGGTCTTCTGGTGCCATTCTTTTGCCACCCTCCATCTCTTGGAAAAACTGGATCCAGGTATCCAGCGCCTGTGCCGGGGAGGTGCAAAGAAGCCCTTCAGAATTGCGAACCATCGGCAAGGTTTGCTGTTTGATGGATCGTAAATTCGTGGATCCGACAACCTTCTTGAGCTCATGTAGAATGGAAGAGGCCGGCGCATCATGAGGCAGGTTCTCAAAGGTCTGTCGGAGATAGGCCGTCTTTCTGGCTTGCAGCCGCCCTTTGAGTTGCTTGGCATGGGTGTAATGTCTTGCCATGAGCTTGACATTGGCACAAAGAAGCCATCTGCGATATTGCCAGAAGCGATCGATGTCATAGTCAATCTGAGAGTGCCAGGCAGAAAAACAAGCACGGAGAATTTCCCCTCTGCAATGTTTGGCCAACTGTCGTAGTCCACGACGAGCAATCAACTTTTGGGTACGATGTTGCCACGTGGCCTCATCAATGCAGGGCTTCTTCGGCTTTTGTTTGACGCGTGGGCACATTTTCTGCAGGCTTTCAAGAACTTGGCCATTGAAATGTGAGACCTGCAATTCAATATCTTCAGTCCATGCCGGAACCACATAATCTTGTAAAGCTTGACGGACATGATGACCTTGAAGGTTGTCATAGTCGATACTGACTTTCTTGTGGTTCACTGTGCATGACCGTTTGATGCGTGTCTCATACCATTGCAACTGGACGGCGATGGCAGAATGGTCATGGTGGCTGTTGCCTAAGTCAAACTCCTCAACCACCTTGCTGAGTAAACACTCGTGCAGAGAAGTCCTGGGAATGGCAATGTAGTCAATCATGTGCTCAGAAAGACCATCGGCGCAACCCATGTAGTCCGAGGACCTTCATGGCATTGAGAAGTACATGGCAGACAAAGTGCACGCTCCTGCAGGAAGGCCCTCAATAATGGTGTGCTCGATGTGGTGCCACCAACCGTGTCAAAAACAGAAACATGGTCTGCCAGTCCAGGGCCCGCATTGGCATCAAGGAGTGCGTAGAGACGCGCATCCAAGGGACAACAGGCAGTGATGTGGGCAAGTCGCTCCCACCAGGCCATGCGCTCAGCCAAAGGCGTGCCACTCTGGGGTGCATGCCCCACAACAATCCAGAAGTCGACCAAGTCAGTGACCACATGGACAAGCAAGCAGCGAGGGTCCTTGTGCACAACGACAAAGTGATGCTGCTCAAAGTACACAGGTCCATCCGCAGTCTCCGCATACGCCTGTTCCATGTTGATCCACAGTTCAATGCCATGACATCCCAAGTGGGCTCCACTGGCAAAACGCAGAATTTGTTGTGTGCGGGAGCAGAGTTCTGGTGTGCGAGCTTCCTGCAAACCGATAAAGTTGAGGTTCAGCATTTTGACTTGGGCGCGTAAATAATCAAGTTTCCCAGCATGGCCCCATTCACCGTTGTACATGGATCCAATGTTGGCACTGCAGAAACTGATATTGATCTGGGCCGTCTCCTGTGTCTCAGTTCCAGAATCCTTGCTCTCAGTGGTTGCAAGTAGAGAAGGGAGCAATGGAGGAGGAACATGAAAGCCGCTAGCATCCCATGACGGTAGTCCATCAGTCTGGCTGAAAAGCATCCACAGGTAGGGCAAAAACGGCCGCCAGATGTCCATGGAGAGCTGTTGCCTCTTGTTGTAGAAACTACGCTTTCTTTCCTCTGTGGCAAGCCAGTCAGCGAAGTCATTGAATGGATCGCCGCAGCGGCCTCCAATGCTTGAAAACAGCCTCTCAGGCTGGCAAAGGATTGATCCACCGAGGCCGTGCCAATCAGACCCTGGGCTTGCATGGCCGTAGTCCACGAGTCAGTGCGAAACAGTGTGGGCGTGTTGACGTTCTGTGTTAACCGCCATAAGGCGGCCCACGTCATGGCCTCTCTCTCCGCCCCCAAGGATCCAATGTAGGTAGAACCCAGGAAGGATGGACACTGAGGCTCGTATCTCACAGGGTGAGTGAGCCAACCAATGACTTCAACGACCAAATGCTGTCCTTGATGTCGTTCTCCAAGCACAACAAAGGCCCAGGTATCTGCAAAGCCTGCCTCATCATTCCAGATCGCAGGTCTATGACGATGGTGAGGCAAGGACGAGCCATCAGTGTAGATGATAACTCGATCAAATTGTGCCAGATCACTGGTCTCACTGATGTTCATGGCCTGCGTCGTGGTATCCGGTAGGTCATAGCCAGTTGGATCCCTGCAAAGGACATCAGCGCCCGACTCAAAGAAAGCAACCAGGAAGTCATCACATCCATCTCGAGGTCTGCAGAGGTCAATGAAGGGAACATTGTTTCGCTGGAGGTCAGGCAAACTCGGCCATGGCAAGGGTCGCTTGCGACGATCGAGCGCTTCTCCGTGTTGTTGAACAACATCAAGGAAAGTGATTCTTTGGAGCCCAAACATAAGGTCCTCAACATTCAAGACGGCCGCCCGACAGTATCCAAACTTGTGGAGCAGCTGCATGAGGCCAAGCTCATCCAAGGGTCTGTCCGAAGTGTGAAGGAAAGCTCCATTGGGGTCCTTCAAGTCCTCGTGGCAAAACATGCAATGAAATTGCCCTTCCTGGCCAGACCAATGCGTAGGAAGGCAGAAGGCCATGCTGTAGGATCCAAAGCGAAAGGCTCTGCAGGAAAGGCCCCATTGCTTGAGCTCAATCTCAATGTCAGTTGACTCTCCGGGTGCGGAACATTCAATGTATTCTGGCACCAGAAGGGTTTGACAACCCGACCGTAGCTTCACAGCGACGGTGGCAAGTTGTGTAGTTACCTGGTCATCCTCAGCACTCTCAGTCTGGCTATGTATCAAGCTAGACAGTTGCAAAAGGACAGGAGCTCGTGTTGATCTGTTGCCAGCTGTCTCAGTGGGTCTCGGCTGAGGAGCTTGTCGGGTAAGGATCACAATGCTGCAACCTGATCTCCCAGGGATGGGTCTGCCTGGCCATAACTGCACAGAGCGATACCATCCATGACATTGAAGTTGTGCACGTGGTCCACTGCAGGCCTCATATATGCCAAGAACTCTCAAGAGATTGTCAATGAGGATGTGTTCATGGGTCGTGATTGCAAGCTGTTGAGTGACTTGTTGTGGTCGTCGGCGATCCACACAAGACACGATGCTCGTGACCCAGGCTTCATTGGGGCGTTGGACAAGAACCACATGGGCAATGATGGCGTCGTTGTGGCCAGGTGGATGAGGGCTTACAAGGTGCAGTTCAATTACAGCACCCTCAACGATATGGTCAGCCCATGCCCTTCTGATGCGATCCTCCCAGTTCTGAAAGTCATCGTAGAGCTGTACCAGGCGTGCAACGCGTCCATGAGGAGCAAGCCATTGATGGTCCACAAACCATACCAAAATCGGACCCGAAGGAGTTTCATCCTCCCAAGAAAAAGCCGCATTCTCCCATAAGGCATGGAGATCTTGTATGAACTCCGACATAGAGCCAATGGTCCAAGGTAGACCAGGCACAAAAATGGGAGCGTCTGCATTCAGGAGAGATGCATCACATGCAACTTCTGAGTCAGGAGTTGGTTGTGCAGTGGGCTGATCAGTGTGGAGTGCTCCTGGATGTTGCATAAGGCTGGTTTCATCCGCAACGTGCCATTCAGCAACATGAACTTCAACATGTGTGCCATGCCGAGGAAAGAGTGGACGATCCTCTTCAATTGGCTGGCTCCCAGAGAAGCCAACACACAGGAGAAGGCGTCGTCTACATGCCTCCAATAGATCAGCAAACTGTAGAAATCGTTGAAATGAAAGCCAATGCGGAACAACCTGAGCAAAACGGCTGCCAAGTTCACTTTCTTGACCATGCCAAAAGACGCTGAGGAGAACGCCTCGTACGGTTGGTCCAAGGTTTTGATGCAAGATGAGATGTCCTCCATGGTGGTCAGGCGTGACGGAGGGATATACCAAAGAGACATGCAGAAGTTCATCAAGGTCTAAACGATCCCGCCATAGTTGACGAAATAATGCATCCCAACGATCAGTGTCAAGTGGCAGCGCAATGACTCTGTAGGCATCACATCTCGACCAGCGATCGCCATTCAAGAACCATGTGACAAACTTGACAGTCAGCTCACCTTCCTGAGTTTCCGTAGCAGTCCGTGTGTCTGCAGCTCTTCTCCATGAGGCAATGATGTCTTCATGATCAGCAGGAAAACGGTCAGGCGGAGGTTCTTCGATTGGAGCTTCTTCAGGAATGGCCAGGGGTGTCAAAATAAGTGGGGCATCCTCCTCGTCAAGGACCCTCGAAGACCTAGTCAAACAGTCTTGCAGGTCATGAGTCTGCGACTGTAGATGGCTCTTCTTGACTCCAGGCAAATGAATGCTCCAATGGTGTGTCCAAAGTTGTACCTCATCGTCATCTTCAACAGCACGGAGTTGGCTGATTGAGTGCACGAGCTCGGACGCTTGAAGGTTCCGGAGCCGTACTCGTAGTCCAAGGCCATCATGAATTCGAAGAGGTTGATCTCGTTCATGCACAATGCTGCCAACCAAGAGCTCACAGACCACAAATTGTCGTAGTTCTTGTTGGACGCAGAAGGAGGCCAGCCCTGCAGAATGTAGCAGGTGATCCCATGTACATGGTGTTGCCAGGGAGAGAGCAATCTCATGGTTCGCATAATGATCGCCAAGCCCTGGATGTGTCACCAGACATGCAGCCTGACCAGGTGTAGGATGTTGAATCACCAGGATCGTTCCGCAGGTGCCAGCTGTAGGACTGGAGAATGGCTCAGGGGCAACGAAGACCAAGTCCAGGGCACTGACATCCACAAGATCTTCCCACATGAAGCGAACGTCTGCTTCCCAGGTCTCAAAGTCAGTGTCAAACCGTAGTGGCCTGGAGGCTCTGTTGGCCTTGTGGTGTCGATGCGAGATGTAGTGCGATCTGAGGTATATGATGGGACCTTCTTCTGCAAGCTCAACAGCTCCGTGTGCAACAAGTAGGTCCCAAACTTCATGGACCCACACCGGTTGGTCGATGCCGGGGGGACGGTCATAGGCACCTTGCAATGGATCAGCATGTCCTTGAGGATGTCCAGCAGGAGGGTCTGTGTCCTCATCCACGCTCATGGAGACAGGAAGACAAGGATGTCGATGACCTCCCGTGGGACACAGCTTCATGAATAACAGAGGATCAGCATCTGCAGGAAGAGCCAACAAAGAATCAGCACTTGTCGCCAAGGTTTCGAGCTGAAGGCCAACCATGAAGTCTGCAGAGTCCTCCGTGGTTTCATCGCACTGAAAATCTGAATCATGCTCACCAATGAGGATGCGCAAATAGTCGCCATCTTCAAGGTGTAGTGGCTCAATGAAGTCCTCCGCAATGAGATTGTTGTTGAACCAAAGCTTGCAACGTTCACCATGTGCATCCAGGAGAGATTCCAAGTCCAGCATCCGAAAAACAGAACGCCTGTTGATCGTTCTGGGAAGCCATCTGGAGAATCGTCTGAAGGCTCCAGGCAGGATCTCATTGGGTTCATAAATTTCAAGGTCAACCAACACGATGCGGAGGAATGGTGAAGGCCGCCGTTCTTCATGAATTTGAGGTAGAATGCATTGAAGATTCTGGGACACAAGGTCCTCCGGGCGCGCTAGCACATTGTGGAAGCCCAGAACTTCGTCTGGGACAATTCCAAGGCTTGCGCAATTTGATGTGCAACAGTGTCACTGGCATCATTGGAAAGACGTGCAGGAACCATGCGCCCATCCAAAAGAATCAAAACTGTTCGTTGCCACAAAACTCTGGGTGAAGATGAGGGCAAACTCAAAGAGGAACTGGATGTCATAGATGAAGGAGCCACTGAGTCCGTTGGACTTGCTCGTCTAGGCCCAGGACGTCTGGCCATAAATGAGGTCGAATCTCCATCGTCATCAGGACATCGAAGGCGCCAAGGTTTGTCCGGCCATGCAAAAAGTGTCTCATGATGAACTCCGACAGCATGGAACTCAATGTCGTCATCCAATCCCATGAGCACCTGAACTGTAGGCTGAAAAGAAACCTTGAAAGAAGAAGTCTTTCTGCGCATGGGTAAAGCAAAGACATCTGTGCGTAGTTCGGCTGAAAAACCCAAATCAGTCGCTACCTCAGATGCCAGCTCAATTGCCCGCCATTCTGATAGGAAGTCTCTCTCAGAAAGGATCGAATGGGACCAGTGCAAGGTCGCAGCAAAGGGGTCAAGCTGCGCTACAGGCCCCATGGGTGGCATCGGCCACTGGTACGCATACAGTGCAGTCATGTCGTACCGGCCTAACGAAAAGAGGCACCACCAGAGCCACCTGCACCACCATCGACCATGGTGTCTTCCTTTTCGGTGCGTGGCCGTTTGACCCTCTGCTCCAGCAAATCTGCTGAGGCTGAAAGCTCCACTAAGCTCTTGACGATCATGTTCATGCCATCGTGTATTCTTTGCGCACCTTGATCCTGTTGATCTGAGGACCCATCTCCGGGATCTTCTTGGAGGTCGACATCCTCCTCTTCGTCGGAGACTTGGATGGCATCCCCAGATTGTGCCTGCTCGCGTTTGGAAGCCTGGTCGAAGCGCTTCTGTGCCCTTTTGACATTCAACTTCGCGGTCTGAATGCTGTTCTGGTGCGCCGACTCCGAGGCTTGAAATTGAGCAGAAAATTCTCTCCACTTGACCACCGATTGTTGTAGGAAGGTTTTCCACTGGGAGAGAAGCTGAGCTTTGGCATTTTCTGCTTCCAGTAGATCCTCCTTGGCTTGTCCCAGGACTTTCACTGCGACACTCAACTCCTTGGTGTTGTCGCGCTCGTCCTGCTTTTGCATGGTATGAGCCATCTTTTGAAGATCGGAAGTGAGGGAGTCTTCGTCCTTCTTCATCTGCTTCAACAGGCGATTGAGATTTGCCTGGGCTCTTCCCTCCTTCTTGACCTCCTCGGTGGATGTTTCGGTCTGTCCAATCCCAATGGGGGCTGCCGGAACAGGCATCATCTGCATCGTAGGCGCCCATTGTCCTGGAGGACCTGTCACTGCTGTCGAAGGTGGAGAAGGCATAGTCAAGGGTGGTGGTGGAGGTTGTCCTTTGCCACTTCCTTTGTCTGTTTGCATGGACTGATAGGGAGGAGCCATGATCTGGTGCTGTGGGTAAGGCATCATCATGGGCATCATCTGAGGCATGGGTAGCATCGGCCCTAGTGACGGAGCCCCTGCATCGAAGCCCTTGCCGTAGCCCTTCTGGTGGGTCTGAGCTTCTCCATGCCAGTTGTCTCCCGTCTTGTTCTTGCCCTGTTTCTTGCGCCTTGATCTTGTTCGCGGACTTCGGCTGCCTGAGTCCTGCCAGGTTGCACCATTCCAAGGAGGCGGATGTCCAGCGGCCTGATTGTAGGACTGCTGCTGATTCCTGTACTCCGGGGGTACAAAGGAAGGATCTTGACAGGCTTGCCATTCTTGTCCACACTTCCAACACCTTGGAAAAGACCCTTTCATGATCACGTGGCACCTTGAGCACCTCCAAGATGGTTGCTTCTGAGCCATTTTGTCTTTGCAAGCTGCAAGAATGCGACGTAGAAACAGAGGGTCTCGGGAGTGATGTCGACGAAGGACAGCGTGTAGTTGGAGCAATTGTGAAGAGCTCAGGGGATGTGCACCTGTTCGATGCAGAAACCACTGAAGCCTTGCACGTGCTCTTTGCCGCCGTTCCGTGCGCCGCCGAGAAGAAGACGCCGTTCTGCTCGGAGAGAAAGTCAAAGGAGAAGTCCACCTGCTGATCCCCCTTGTCCCGAATCGTAAGCAAGAAAAGGAAGATCCAACAGGCCAAGATCATACACCGAGACTGGGTCAAAGGCCAGAAGGATGAAATCGCAATGGCCAAACCGGGATTTGTACGTGGCCCGGACCACAGCAACTGCTAGGTGATACTGACTGGCCAGGTCAGCAGAGCACAGCACAAAGGAACCTCCAGGCGATACCAGTTCAGAGGTCCAGAGCGCCAAAGCAAGGCAACGCAGTGCAAGATTGCCCGAGGGTGAAGCCCTCTAAGGTTGGTGGAACGAGTTCGAGGGGCACCCTTCACTGCGATCCAAAACCTTACATACATATATATATATATGTATATCCATTTAAGATCATTTACATCATCTGAAAATCCCAGCCAAAAAAAAGGCCATTCCCCTCCTTGCCGGCCAGAAAAACTTCCAACCTGTCGCACATTCATCGTTGCAGCCATGGTCACGGCTCCAAAATCCTGGACCTGGCTCTTTCGTGGGTGACCAATGGCAGCGGTATCGGTGCTACAAGCAGCAAGACATCTGTTCATAAATGTTACCCTCTGGTTATTTAACATAGCCATGGTATAGATGGCCCATTTATAGATGGTTTACCTATTATAAATGGTGATTTTCCTTGGCTATGTTAAATAACCAGATGGTAATCCCTTCCCCCTAATATAAAACACCCCTTTAGAAACCATGGTTTAGTAGGGAAATTCCACATCATTGGGACTATTGATGGGGTGTTTAATATTAGGGTGATGGGATTAACAATAAATGGCAGTGTACTAACACGATATGAGTATGGATTGCCCATTGTCTTGAGAGTGCATGAATTCAATGGTCAAACACACATAGTACGTTGGAAAACATGGCAATTGGGATGATTTGGGTGAAGAATCCCCGCGTTTTTCCAAGCCATGTTCCCTAGTGACCCAAACGCCCCACTTTTGACATCTGACGCCAACGTGCCGGCCACCACTTGTGGTTCTTGGAAGCCAGCGGACTCCAGTTGTCATGACATGAGTGGGATGGTCATGTAGATTTGAGGATGTCACCAAGAAGAACATGAGGATTTCATGGAGATGTACTGTAAATGGGATTTAGCAGCCGATATTTTTCGGATGTCATGGGGATTTGTTCATTAGGGATATAAATTTATGATATAAATGGGATATAGAACCAGCTATACCCTCTGGTAAACCAACAAATAACTATGGAATATCACCATGCTATTAATGGGAAAATCCACTATTTCGATTGGGTCATGTTCTATGTCGCTATGTAACAGTCATTACCAGAGGGTATCCTCTTGGAATAGTTGTGATTCCTGCCAGGCAGTGCAGTAATTTTCCAAGTGTATCAAGCATGGCGAATCCAAGATACCTGCGAATTTTTGTGACTGTTTGCATATGTGGGGTTTTCTGGTCCCGCCAATAGTTCCAGCATTTTCCCCAACAAAAAAGCAACACAAGCAATAAATTGCTGGAATTTATAGGGATCCCATTAGGATCCCCTTTGTTGGTATGGGAAGTTTATGGAAGGGCTACCATCCATTGGGAGTCCCCATGCCATGGTGTTGTGCGCAACACCGCGCAGGGCGTGTAATTGTGTAATTCAAAAGCTCGGGAAAATCATCGAAACCGTGGCATTCTTGGGATGATTCCCCCTTTTTCGACTTCCGAAATTACATGAAATTAGACTTCAGGAATGAGATTGAATAAGCCATGGGACCCATGGGATGCTTGTCAGGTCTACATTCTACATTGTTTTGCCGCAAAATCTACTTGACCTTCGGCTCAGCACCAGAATCTCAGCTGCTCATGGCTACACCATGGTGCTGGATGCCAGCTTCTGGCACCTTCATCTCCACCCACGGTCAAATATATATATATATATAATTATATTATATATATAATTAATATAATATGTATATTAATATAATATATATATATATGTATAAATATGTATAAATATGGCTTCCGAGAAACAACTGTTGTTCTCTTCCGGAAGTTTCTGCATCACATGTTTTTTTTTCACCAATTTTGTTCTACGTCACAAAAGGTTTTCACCGGATGTGGGTGTGTCCAAAAATTGGGTACATTCCCCGGATCTCGGGACCTACCCATCCCAGGCTCCGATAAAAATTGATAAAAACTACCGCTGCTCTCACCGCAGCAGGGGCTTCGCAGCGCCGTTGCCGGTCAGCGGCAACTTCTCTTTGGCCTCTTGAACCTGAAAAGTTGGGCGGCGGGCCTTTGGAAATGCATCCCAGTCGTGTAAGCTCAGGGCCAGGGTATAAGATGGTATAACTGGTGTAGCCCATTTACAAATACGTTATGTTTTGTACTCCAAGCTTCTATGGCCTATATCCATCTATATCCGCCAATGCCAAGTTGGGACATCCAAGAAATTTGGTTGAAGGGAAATCTACAGTACACCCATTGATTTGACAACCGGTCTGAAATATATTGGAAAACCCCTAAATCTACTGGTTCATCATGGTTCATCATTTCCCTGTTAAAAGATGTCCGCTTGGTGGAATTTTCAAGAGAAACACCCAAGTATCATGTATTGATATGTATTGTTGTGACAACATGTAGCCCATATAGCTGCCCTCATCAAATGTCATATGTGAATTCCTGTCCCTCCACCTCCACTTCTGGACCCCAAAAAACGAGTTGCCAACGGCTCGTCCAAGCAGCTCGGTATTCCAATAGCTGGTTGTGCTCAGCAGCTTGATACCACTCGGTCAGAACCTGAGCGGGGGAAAAACATCATCTATAGCATCCTGGAAACAGGTTTCTATCTTTTTTGGGTGTTTATGTGTAATACCACCCAAAAAAAAACGAAAAGGTTGACATGTTCATTCTTTTCTGGGCGATTTTACGAAAGGTTACTTTTGAAATATGTCCCTTCTCATCACTTTTCTGTTGTTTTTGGTGGGCGTGTAATAAAGTGACCCTCTCACTGGGTTTCTTATTTTGTAGCTGAAAATCTAGCAAAAAGAATGCAAAAAGACCAATTCTGGGGAGCGACGAAATTGAGTGGTTGAATAGTTAGATGATGGGACGATGCTCGTCAAGAGCCGATTTCAGGCCCTCAAGAAAACTTCAACTACTGACCCCTGCGCGTGTGATCAATGGTGTGGAACCAGTAAATGCCTAGCGGACCCTGGTTGATCCATTCATATGTAGGAAGCATCGGGCACCAACCTCAAAACAGTGACTCGCCATTCTTCAGGTGCAAAGTCCGACCCATCTCCAAGTCATCCAGAGCCCTCCTTTTTATAGAGGTTTCCTAAAATGAGGGTACCCCAAAACCATAAGTTTCAATACCAAAATGGTCTAATTTGGATGATTTGGTACCACCATTTCAGGAACCCCCTTGTTAAACAAGCCAGGTGCAATGGCAGAGTAGATGCACATTGAGAAGGAGTCGTTGAACATCTGCAAGGTTTCAGCATCGCGCGCCGCCTGAAAGATCCAGCCAGCTGGTATAGCTGGATCTTGATTCCCCCAGTGGTAAATTCATATGTGTTGACCCATCCGATAGGTTTCTTGGGGGAATAGAACGAACAAAGACGAGATTCGCAGCCTTTAAAATTGCAGTTCCTCTATCTGGAGGTCTAACTTCTATACACAAACGGAGGAGTTCAGTCTTGTATCAAACACCTAGATGCTTTAGATGGGATGGGTCAATATAAACTGGGACATGGGTGAAAATCCCAATCCCAACAGTCCCAACACTTCACCGTGAATATCTCACTCACTAAAAAACGCTTATTGCGATGCTTCTTCACCCTAACTTTGGATTATGGCAGTGTGTCAAAACCTTGTACCCCTGGTGAACATCAAAATAGCTGGTAAATGGATGTTCATTCCCCTAAAAATGGTATTAATAGGTATTGATCCATACCCAGATTTTCTACAGTCTCTGGGATGGTAAAGAATGATCTCCCTGCCAGCTTGCTGGCCTGACTTTGAAGCTGATCCAGTGGCGTGTACAAGGGCACGCCCGCGACCGTCAAGACCATGAAGAAGAAGAGGAAGACTCGCTGCAGAGCAATGGCTTGCGCATAGCCTTGGCGGGTGAGAAACCCCACCAAGAAACCTCCCAAACGGCCGGCCCAAACGGTTCATCATCATGTTCCACATGAAAATTACACAAAATTACTGAGTTGCAGGTCTCACACCGCTGCTGGGCGATGTTTGTTACGCACGAAAAAAAAAACATTGGCCCCTGTGTGCAGAACTCTGGTAGAGCTTAAAGAACGAACAATCTTATCTAGGTTGGATCATAAACATTCATAAACATTCATAAACCATATGCAATTGGGATTTGAATCACATACTCTGAAGGATAATCCCAAGAACCTTCCCCCAAAACCCAAAAGGCAGAGATCCACCCCTATATCCGGCTTTCTGGGCTATGTGTGTGCTTTGGTGGGAAGGATGAGCACACCCAAAGAAGAGAAAAATTGAACACCTGTAATTTTTGGTGAAGATCTTCTACAGCATCCTGGCAAAAATGGTTCCAATGATCTTATTTCTTTGTTGGTTGAACCCAATTCTTTAGCCAGTGAAACCCAAGTGGTAGCCCAAGTTATCACTTTGTATTGATAGTGATGTTTTTTTTCAAAAAATACCCCAAAATCGAGCCAAAATCCAACAGTTGATCACAATTTTCCCCATTTTTTGCGCTCCAAAAACGATAGGCAGGCTGCGGGGTATACCATGGCTATACCAATTAGATCCCATGAATCCCGATTGTCACTATAGATAGACAATGATAAACATATATAAATCCTCATGATTACAAGGCAATCCCAAAAACACGCCCATTGTTGACGTCACCTTCCCATGATTTTGGGATGTGGGGGACTGATAACACGATCGAGGCGCCAAACATCTTGGTGGCCCAATACTTGTGGCGGACGATGTCCTTCCGCAGGACGTGGTAGACCGTCTGTGTCCACACGTAGGCCTCGTCAACGAGGGGTAGGTCACGTGGGCTTTTACGGGACGATGCGGCGTTTGAGGACAATCCAAGTAGGATGAGAAAGAAACAGGTACATATTAGACAAATAGATGGATAGATGGATGGATAGATAGATGGAATATTAGTTTTAAAATGTTTAAAACATGTTCAAGCCATAACCATCACGAGTCCCGTGCCATGGCAGCTCCATAGGCGATGCTCAGCATGCGGATGCCGGGCGTGGGCGATTTCAAGGCTAAGCCCGTGCCGGTGATGATCTGCCCAAGCATGGCGAGGACCTGGCACAACGCCGATTTCTGGTGAAATCCCAGGGGCTAAAATGGGGAGATTCTATGGTTACTCAAGAATGTGCTAATTTCCTCAAAACATTCACATGGTGAACATCTAAGTAATCAACATACATACATACATACATACATACATACATACATACATACATACATACATACATACATACATACATACATACATACATACATACATACATTACATTACATTACATTACATTACAATACCATACCATACCATACCATACCATACCATACCATACCATACCATACCATACATACATACATTACATACATACATTACATACATACATTACATACATACATTACATACATACATTACATACGTTACATACATACATACATACATTACATTACATTACATTACATTACATTGCATTGCATTGCATTGCATTACATTACATTACATTACATACATACATACATATATATATATATATATATACTTGAGTTGCCCTTTGGCAAGCAAACATGGCCCTGGAAAAGCCTTCAGTGAGTTCGATCCATGATGTTGGATGATCTTCTTATTGAAACCTCCGTTGAGTTCATGCATTTTCCAGCCCGCCATGTTTGATAACACAGATGCTGGACTTCACCCAATGAAATTTATCGGCCATGTTTTGTCGTGGGAAAATGAGCGGCTCGAAGAACCACCGGGGTGTTGAGGATTTTTCGGAGTTTTATGTAACGTTTCAGACAACACCACCTTACTTTTCTCCAAATCCAATTGTGTTATCATCATTGTCTTATCAACGTTCCAACCAAAATGAAGAAAACAATTAAAACCAAAGGATCTTTGAACGGAAATTTCGGAAACTTCACTTTCAGCTTTCTGTCATGCTTTATGTCATGTTTCATTGTAATGTTTATTAAGCCATCATGTTCCTATCCGATCCACGATTTAACAACATCCATTCCTCCATGGTTCCACCATGGTGAACCACCGATGGCCTGGATGCGTCCATTCCAACGGTGGAGCCATAAGTGCTTGGCGCGAATCCACTTGATCAACTGAATCCTGGGCTGGCAGTTTTGTTGCGCAGATTTGTTGCTGTTCCTGGGGATTTGTCATGGGTGTTTTTTTTCATATAAGGGGTATATGAATGAATACGTGGGATGTGTGATGGTGATTGAGTAGGCATTGAAAAAACGTGGGATGCGGTCTGGGGGATTTCACTAGGATTTAATGTGGATATAATGGGAGTATCGTCATCTAGTCACAACAAATATTCATTATGTTCATGAATACATCAGCAACCGCATGATATCATATGATATTCCGGCTTTGTCCAGATGCTTGGGAGTCGGGGGTGCTCTGCGGGTGGGGTTGCTTCACTGGAGGCACAGGATTACGCGTACGTGTATAAAGATGTATACTGAAGTGCATGTGTAATCATATGTATATAGACACATAGAGAGAAAGAGAGACTTGATTTGGAAGTAATCTTTTATGAGTTCATGTTGGTATTGAAACTCATGGCTTTCCGGTACCCATTTTGGAAAACGCCCATACTGCCCATGGATATGACGTGGATCTTGCCCAAGGAGCCAACTCAAATTCCACCACAGAATCGCCGAGAAGACATGCGGCGCGAAATAGACCCACCTATTGGTGGCGCGGGGGGATGGAGGTTTGGGACGCCCAAAAACAACGAGGGTTTTTTGCGTAGATTTCATGGGACTGAATGGGACTTTAATGGGATGTAATATTGACATTGGAATGTTGAGAATAGTAATAGAATATTGGTTTATACCCTCTGGTTGTGGATGATCTCTATGGGATGTTGATTGTTTAATGGGACTTAATGGTGATATTAATTGGATACAGTCTTGGAACATTCATGAAATGGTGGTTTATGTGACAACCCGCCAGCAATCAGCTACATGGCTAGCTGGGAAATCCTCTACCCATGGGCATCTTATGCGTACATATATATATATATATATGGATATATATATATATATGGATATATATATATATATATATGTGGCAGGGACCTTTGGGGTCTATTTCGTTCCTCCTCGCACAAACGTACTCAAACGTCATTCTATATGCATATATACTATATACACAAGTAAATATGTCTACATGTGTGTACAAGTTCAACAGAAAGTCGCAATTTTTTCCCTTGCCCCTCAACCTGCGCAGCGTCCGTTTTCTGCTCCAAGAGATGCTGTCACCAGCACGCGCGAACGCACGCCAATTTGAACTCTGGGCAGAAGAGTCCTCCAGTGTCAATTGTGTTGCTTTCCATCCCTGCAAGCTACAAAGTTTTGGAATGCGCATGCAAGTTTGGGACTCTTGTGCGCTCATGCATGGGAATGTTTTGGTTGTCAGGAGTTTGTAGTTGCAGTTGCAATCTTAGTAATAAGCATAGTTTTATAGAAAAAACCTTAAAGGAACCTCATGGGCATGTAACACAAGCAACAAAGCAATGCAGACATGTTCCACCACTTCCACCTGTAGTGATGAAGAGGGAGGGTGATGGCGGCCAACCCCCTTCATTTTGTCATACTCATCACTTCATTGTTTTTGGCCCCGCTGTCGTCCCCTCTCAGGATCCTTTGAATGAAGAAGAGTTGCAAAAGCAGACCTTGGACCTCTTGGTGAACTTTGCATACAGGCTGCAGATGGATGGCTTGATGCCTGACCTGCCAGAACAGCCACCAGGTGAGCCCAGTAGTGGATCTGGTTTTCTGCGAGAAGTGGAAGGTTCTAAAGCCAAACACCCAGGTGCACCACTACTTGAAGCTTCTATGGCAATGGCGCCTGGCCCAAGTCCAGGTATCTGCGCGTCTTCACCAGCCAGTGCAACTACGGTCTTGCCAGTTCAACCTGATGTTGGTTTGCCACTCCTGAAGTACCCCCTCTGAGGCTTCAGCAGCATGCATCCCCAAAGAACTACCTGGTCCAGTTCCAGAAGCAATGGGGGAGGTTGACCTGTACTCCTTCTTTATTGCACCAAACAAAAAGGCTCTCAAGCTTCGACTGGGCCGTCCTCTGCTCAAGATGTATCTGATAGGAAATTCATACATTTTCTCAAGCATCATATGTTTCTATGGTCTTGCTTTCTGTGTGGGATTCAAGTTTCTTGATCTATGCATTTAGTATTGTTCATTCTCAGGTACCAGAGTTCGTGCCTCCTCGAGGAACTTCTAGTGGAGGTTGGTTCAGGAAAGGTTCTGGGCTAGTAGTTGCTTGGAAGCTTGGAGAAGCGCACAGGATGAGATGCCTACTATAACGATGGGAAGAGGTTTCACGGGTGAAGGCGTATGTGGCAGCTTTGGTGGGCTACGTCAAAAAGTGTGGATGGCAAAAGAACTTGGAGGGTGAGTATGGCTTGAACACTTGTACTCGCCTAAGATCTTACTGACTCCAGCAAAGCCTGGGTGGTTTAAAAAAACCTTATATCAAACTATCAAACAGTAAGAATTTCAATTCTGTTTCTAAATTGAAAATAAAGCAGTCGCAATTTTCAATTCGGAAATCGAAATTGAAAATCCAACAGTCACCATTTCAATTCAGAAATTTAAATTGAAAATCAAACAGTCGCCATTTAAATTCAGAAATCTAATAGAAAATCAAACATTCACCACTTCAATCACAAATCTACCTTGAAAATCAAACGATCACCATTTCAATTCAGAATTCCAAATTGAAAATCAAACAATCTCCATGTCAATTCAGAGATCTAAATTGGAAAACAAACAGTTGGCATTTCAATTCAGAACCTTAACTTGAACCTACAATAGTATATTGTTTACTTTTCAGATTTTGATATTAATTTGGTTTACTATTTGGCACAACTATCAAAAAAATAATGTAGTTTTTACATAAGCAGCCTTTAGGGCTTTCATTTTTTTAGCCAAAAAGCACATTGATGCTTTCATTTTTTGAAGCTGTCACAAGTATAGCACATTGATGCTTCAGGTTTTGGTGTTCCATTAGTGCATCAGACATGTGTCCTTTGCATTTTTCTTGTCAAGGTGTAAGCTGTCAGGATGTCCAGTAATAGGGGTCAGGCACGGGGTTCAGCCACTGATCCAATGGTATCTCGACAATTTCAAACCTGGACCTCATCCAATGGATGGAAGAGCCTCTGGTATGTCGAGATTCATCAATCAGGTTTTGATTCTTGGTTACCAGGTTGAAATTCATCATGTTTTTAAAGCATACGGGAACTCAGGTAGTATGAGGATAGACGTAAACGGTAAACGAATTGCTCGCTTGCTCAGGCAGGATGCTCTTGAGCACTTCAAGCAGAATGAAGGCCCACATCTTTTGCCTGCCAGCCTGAAGAACTTGATCAAAATCAGTTACATGTTGGCTGGGGTCCCTGTTCTTTCTGGCGATGCTATCTGCGCCTGATAGCTGCAGCTGTATGCCCATAGTGCATGGAAAGCCTGGATGAAAACATACTTGGGTGGAATCAAAATACTGTGGGGGGAGAAAAAATATTTTAAAAAACACCATGTGGTGTACTTGTTTTCTTCTGGCCCAGTGGCCTTTCCTGCTATTTTGAAACTATTGTGGTTTATGCCCAAGGGGCTTTCATGTAAAGGTCCAGGGTTGGGTATGAGAGCCCACTGAAGTTTATATGCTTCTAACCTTAAAGGGTCCCAGAACCCATTCCCACCGACTCTTGCTACAGGTTTTGCTGATAGGGCTTTCATTTTATTTTGTAAACTAAATTGTTTCTGCCCAAAGGGGCTTTCATGTAAAGGCTTAAACTCCTTTATCCCATGCCCAAAGGAGCTGTCATAATTCTAACTTTGAAGGTTAGCAGAATCAATTCTCTTCTGCTTCTGCTGCAGTGGGCCCATAGGAATTGTGGGCTCACCTTAGCCTAGATCCTTTGGTCACCATGGCTACTTGGGACGTTGAGGACTTAGTCAAGGAGATTAGTGATATGGAAGCGATTTACCAAAGGAACGCTGGTTCACAGCTGGTGCCACGAATGCAGGAAGCTTTGCAGTCCAAAGTGAACGGTGTCCAAATGCTCACTGCTTCTAACTTCTTGAAGCGTCCTGATGCTGTTCAAAATGGCATCTTGACTGCTGACACGAAGGCAGAGTTGCAAGCATTTCTCGAATCAAGGGCAGCCTCTTCAATCCAAGGGGCCACCAGGTTGCAGGCTACACCTCAAAGCATGACCACGCCTTGGAACTACCTGTCCCAAAGCGAATGGCAGCAGATGCAGAATGGCATCAACACAGTTGATGCTACCCACATGCTGATCAAAAGAATCAAAGTGTGTGGGTTGAAAAGCCTCAAAGAAGACACCAAGAAGTACTTGACATCCTTTTTGGTCAGCCTTCAGGTGAAATCACCAATGTCTTGCCTCCAGTTTTTGACATGTACAAATTTTGTGCTGGATACGTTCGAGGCTGTGGTGGCTCAACCTCTGCATGCTGGTTTGGCAAGGTACCCACCTAGCCCCCACGACATTGGGGAGGCACTGGGTTTGTAGAATCTTTGGTGATGGCTGCTTTCAAGCTGATAATTTTGAAGTCAAAATTTAGCCATGACATAATCCCTGAACACACACACACATGGACACGTATACATATTTCCATTTGAACATAAACACTTGCAGGCTTTCTGCTTGCTCGCTACCAGTCATATGATAAACCTTGGAAGCATTGCCAAGAAAGTCACGGTGAGCGGAACTGCCAAGGAACTCAGGGCTGTGGCCACTCCACAGGCAACCTCTCAGCAGTTGCCAGCAGAGCCTTCGACAGGGAAAGATCCTACAAACAGTATGGTGACCACCCATCTCTTTGACATGATGGAGAAACAGGCCAGAGCTTTGGATGCCTTGAGCCAGAAAATCTTGAACAATGATAGCTTGGAGAAGCCTCCTTCCAGCAACTCCTTGCTCTCAGATGGGGCCGGCCCAAGGGACTCCTGACTCCCAAAGCTTTGCCGGCAGTTCCAGCTGTTTTGCCTCTACCTGCACCTTCTGACTGTGCTGCACCTGCTGGAGGAAATGATGGCACCCAGGCAAAAGCCTTGAGGACTATGAAGCTGAGGCCAAACACATGCTCACCAAGAGGAAGGGCAATGATTTGGATACTGCCATGAAGAGGCCAGCTTCTAAGAAAACCCTAGCCAAAGCAGAGCCCAAGCAAAAGGCCATTGTGAAGAAGAATGCTGAGGAAGCAAAGCATGTCACACCAGCTTTCCTCAAAGGAATCTATGGATGTGTGAGATGCCGTGGCAGTGTGAGTGGCTGTGACAAGTGCCAGTCTCCCTACTTTGGGGGGACTCAGTCTCAGTTCAAGACAGGAATACAACAACTGGTAACAAGAAAGGCAGCAGGGGAACAAAAGGAAGTGTAAATATTTCCTTGGTCAGACAAAAGATCGTGGGCTGCCTTGTGGTAAATAACCATGCAAACACAGCAATGGTAAATCATACAGGCAGTGGGGGAAAACAGAAACGCTTAGGCTTTCTCTTGACATACTTATCTAGACATATTTTCCAGCATGAAAGTAAGTGACCACTAACTTGCAGTGCTGCCCTTGGTTCTGCTTGTTGTTTTTCAGTTTTGGCTTCAAGAGCTATCATTTGAAATCCGTTTGCCTGCAAGGGCTTTTTTGTTTGAATATGTTTGAATCAGTAGCACAGCATTGTGGGCACAGCTTTCTGCAAGGCTACTGCATGAAGCAAGGCCTGGCCCAAGGCAATGTGTGCCAAATCTGCAAATGACATATTTGGAGGCCATGTTAGCAGCAGGTTCCGCAGCAGGCCATGGAACACTAGCTTTTGCCTTTCACACAGTCATACTCCAACATTGTCCAAGATTACTTTTATCACCTTTCTGCAAAGAAATGCTTCCAGCCAGCCATGCCAGACTTTCCAAAATTGCAAAGTTTTAAACAGAGAATCCCATTTTGCAGCCAGTCAGCCCTGGAAGCAATATTGACTTTGGCAGCCCAGGAAGGCATTCCTGCTAGTCACAAAAGGAAACAAATCAGAGAGTTTGTTGAGCAGGTCATTGCTGGCCTTCAGCTATGATTTTGGGAGAGGACCCTGTGGAATTGGCATTTGCCAACATCTTTAACTATTTGGCTGGTGCTTATGCAGCTGGTGGCTGCTTTGCGGATTATTTTGACAAGGGACATGACAACAACCCTGGTTCCTTCAACAACCCTTGGTCTTGCATTCTTTATGTAGATGAACTGCACCCTGGCAACCAATTGGCAGGGAATTCTAGGAATACATGGGCAATTTACTGTTCATCTGCCCAGTTTGGGGCCACGCGGTCAAATTCTGAAAGTTGGTTGACATTGCTCGGGAAGAGGAGTGAGCAAGTCTCACAGCTGGCAGCCAGCATTGGCCAATGTTTCAGGTTGATCCTGGAGCACATGTTTGACAACAAATATGCTCATCCTCATTCTGAGGTACTTTTACAGGGAGGCCTTAAAAGACTGAAACTCTCTGTTGGATGTTGCAACAGACCAAGAAATCCTGTCCTCGTGGGCAAGGATGCAAGAGTGCAACAAAACCGAGTTAAGAAGGTGGAGGCAGGCTTCTGGGGTTGATTATTCCCAGCATTCACTCTTGCTGAGTGACAAGCTGAAGTCCCAGAACCTTCTGAGACCAATCACCCAATACATGCATGATTATATGCATGGGCTCTGCCGAAATGGTGTGCTGAACTAGGTATTTGTTTTTGTGGATCCAACCGCTTGCTTCCAGTGGTGTGGCTGAGATTTGGAAGGCACATGGCTTTGTGCAACTTTGGGCCCAGCCTGCCATTCACAAATGCAATTTGAAAAGGCTATTTCTGCCCAAAGCAGTGGAAGGCCACAAAAAAGCTGGGAAGTTCAGATGCATCCTCAGAGATTCTGGGTCTGTACCAGGTGCTGGCACACTATGTCCAAATTTGTTGCTCGCCTAATGGCATTTGTCTTCTGGGGTCAACTTGCTCTTTGGCTTGGTGCAAAGTTTTGGACTATCGCCTATCCATCCCTGCTTTGGAAAAGCCTGACTACAAGCAATTGCTTTCATTTGTTGAAGCAGCATTGGAGGCAACTGTTGCAGCTGACTGGTCGGAAGAATTCGAGCCAAAGATGCACTGGTCACTTCATATTATAGTCAAAGTCTCCAGAGGCATGGCCAATTACCTGCATGCTGGACCATGGAAAGGAAGCACAAAGGCACTAGAAAACATGGGAATGTCTTGTGCAACACTACCTATTGGGAAACTTCTCTGAGGAAGTCTGTCATTGCAGGGCACATCTATACATTGGGTGAAGAGTCAAGACTGTTTAGAGAAGGCACCTGCCTACAAAATGCAAAGGGGGCCCCACAAAGAAGATGACGGCATTCCTATGCAATGCTGGCGTGGTTCCTGTGGGAATGCCTTGCATGCAGAGCTCTCGTTGTAAACTTTTTTCTGGGGCAACAATTACTTCTGGTGATGTTGTCTGTTTGCACAATGTGGATGGAGGCTCACCAGCTGTCAATGCAGCTCAAGAGCATTGCTTTTTTCAAAGTCCCACGTGGTGATGTGGCCCTTGTCGAAAAATATTTGTTCCAGGAAATTTCAAACAAACATCCGGGTGTTGCTTCTTTACAAGAAATCTCGTGTGCTGTCACTTACAATGCTGCCAAAGGCAGGGTGACATGCCTCACCCCTGCATTCTTGCAACTTTGAAGGGGCACGCAATTTCCATCCACAGCAAATGTCTTTGGAAAACAAGCTTCGGTGGTATGCCCAACAGCCGCAACGTTTTATGTTTACCAATCTTTCTGAAGCCTGCTGCCAAGCCAAGCGCTGGAAACACTTCAGCTCGGTTTCCGTGAGTTAAATGGCCACAAATCCTG
>CAMXCT020003998.1:0-48299 GCA_947184155.2 Cladocopium goreaui
CTCTCTCTCTCTCTCTCTCCCTCTCTCTCTTGTGTGTGTGGGTGAGTGTTTTGTCAGTATATGATAGTATATGTTTTAATCACATATGCTTAAATCATACGCCGTATAGTCACCCTCCATCACGCCCCGAAAAAATGCAATTTTTTTTTGAAAACGCTTACGGATGCTTACGGCATGGGTTGGTGTATTGTTTTTATTTGTCATGCAATTAGCAGTAGGGTAAATATAGCGTAGAATTATGCAAGGCAATTAATGAACGAATAAAAAAATATAGTGAATCTATTTTCCCACGTCCCACCCCTACAGAATAATAGGTACCCTTCGAAACGCCTACAAAAAGGTTGCCGTTCTTTCCTTCTTTCTTGCTTCACGCGCGTTTAAGGGTCTAGCTCCAGATTGCGTATAGTAATGTCAAAATATTTGCGAGCTGCGAGCGTTTATTTTTGTTCTGTTCCTTCATCATGCGCTCACCAAGTGACAGGCCCACGTTGAAATAACTACAATATGGTTTTGTGTAATCTTATTTCCGGTACCAGTAGGCTGAATACATGTCAGGAAAAGTAAAAAGTAATAGAATAAACATGTGAGTCAAAAATAGTACTTTGTATTTCCACGTCCTACACAATATAAGGTTTCTTTCCAAACACTTACTAGGTGGGTTGGCGTTGTGTTTTTTTTTCCCTTTTCCCAGGGTGCAATTTAGAACCTGAGACTGTTCAAATTTAATTCGGTTTTTGACACCTACCAAAATGCCTAAAAACTTCCTTACTAACAGGCATCATTGATGCATTCTGTGAGTTTATAGCCTCCTTAAATTTTCCTTGATTGGTTTGTGTTTTCCTTGGTTTTTTTCTTTTTGTGTTTCCCTTGGAAACGAAACAAAACCAAAAAAAACAAAAGAAACCAAAGGAAAACCAATAATCCACCAAACCAAACCCTAAACCAGAGGAAACCAAAGGAAACCGAAGGAAACCAAAGAAAAACTATAGAATCTACCAGCCCCAAACCAAAGAAAATCTAAGGAAATCAAAGGAAACCAAAGGAAAACTATAGAATCTACCAGCCCCAGGAAACCGAAGGAAACCGAAGGAAACCGAAGGAAACCGAAGGAAACCGAAAGCAAATCAAAGGACACCCTGCCGTGAAGAATGCGTGTTCCAGTGATGTTACCAAAGAGTTCCTGTGAAAATGTGACGCGCACACACACACACAGCAACAACAGCAACAACAACAGCAACAACAACAACAACGACGACGACGACGACAACAACGACAACGTGAAAATTTGATAATTCGTTTCCTCATGGTTTTGAGACGGAAGAAAATGTTGCGATCCCTTGTGTGGTTTTGTTTCCTGCAGCTTGGGTTCTTGATGCATTTTGGGTTCGCCATAAAACGGATTTGCATCGGTTTTTGGATTTGTTAAGATGCCGACGGCCCATCAAAACCAATGGTTTGTGTGCAAATTGGGTCCTAGATACTGAAAATTATTTTGATGAAAAAAATCAACGCCCTGTCTGATTTTTCTTTTGAAAAAACTTGTCCAAAGTAGACGATTCAGGCTTAACATTTTGTCGAGAAAAACTCGAGCCCACTGGCTGGTTCCAACCCCACCAACCTAATTCGATCGGCGATTTTTACCCAGCATCGATAAAGCAAACAATCAAATCGATTGCGGCTATGCGGCTTTTCTTCCCCTACAGAGTGTCGCCCACCAACCAGCGTATAAAATTTGCGGAAGACATTTTTCCGTATTTTTTTTTGGAAGATAGGAATCCCTTTTGTTGCCCAGGGGACAGTATTTGATCAGATTGTGGGATGACACAAGGCCAAGGTGTGGGGACCGTGGGAAGAACCCGTTGTGACCTTCCATTTTTTTTAAATTCCAATAGTAACAAATTGATCAGTTTGAGGGACTTGCCTATTATAACAGTCAAATGTTTATCCGTGTTTTTACCCAGTGTTTTTTCATTGCGTAAACGGATTCCCCCACATGTTTTAAATTTTATGTAATTTTTGTCCGCTTTACTTGCTAACATGCTACTATGCTGCCGGTCAGTAGTCCAAAATCCAGCCGGTGACATGAAAATGTCCTAGCTGCAGTAAACAGATTCATAAAATCGGCTTACAGGGGATGCATGTCGCAATGTCATTACTCTAATGTTGGCCCTGGGCTAATCACCCCCACCCCGCATCGATAAAACAATCAATCAATTCAATTGCCCTGACTATGTCGTTTTTCCTTCCTCTAGAGGGTGTCATAGGGTTTCTCTCCCCAACGGCTTTGTGAAATTCGCAGAAAACAAATATAATTTACCACACCCTTGGAATATGAATCCGTTTTGTTCTCGGTTGTAGCAAGAAAATCACTGGTAAATGAACGTTTTAATGAAACATATTTTTGTAAATAAACTTTTTGGTTGAACAAATTGAGAAACCTTTGCAAATGAACGTTTTAGTCGGAAAAAAACTTGTAAATCGAAACTCGCGGGAAAATCTCTGGCAAAAAAAAAAGTGACAATTCTAATTCCGACCAATTACGCTGGCCAATTGGATGGAATGGGATCACTCGTATTTGAGAACCTGCCGCTAGTAACACTACTTATTTTGAACATCAGTGGTGCCTGGATGCATATCGGACCCTGATCTGTCGAACCGACATGATCCAAGAATCCGATACGCAATAAAGAATTTACAGTGATAGACGTCCAGTAAGCAGACTTCCCGCCTAGCCAGTAATAAGACGATTCTTCTTCGGGGGTTTCACAGTAACCGGCACTGAAATGTATTTCTTCAAACCTGGTGGTTGGGTACTGTAAAGGTAGCTTTCCTACCCCGTGTCTTCAAGAAATGATAGGTTCTCTTTGGAAACACGGTGCCAATCCAAGGACATGTTTAATTTTCCTTTTTCCTGCCACGTCCGGGAAAAAAGAGATATTGCTTCCGCTTCCTTTCTCTTTATTTTTTTGGTTTTTGCATTTATTTATTTTTGAAACATTGTTTCGTCTCTTCTTCCCTTTTTTATTTTCTCATTCCTCTCTTCCTCTCTTCCTTTCCTCTTCCTTTCCGCTTGCTTTCCTCAACAGTTCCTTTTCCTTCTTTTTTCCTCTTCGTTTCCTTTTCCGTCTCTTCTTTTCTTCATTTTTTGTAAAGGATTTGCTCCTCCGTTTTCAAAAGTGCAAAACAATGTGGTGTTTTAGGTCCCTCCATTTTTTTTTAAATTAATCGAGGTCCGTTCGTCGAAATATCTTTGCCTTGGGACTCGTATTGATTCTTGACGAGCGCAGGTGACAGGGCAAAGATGGTCAAAGTATTATTATAATATTTTTTAAAATTATTATTGCTATTATTATTATTATGTCCTTTTCCGTGGGGTTTCCACCTTAAAGTGAAGGGGTATTGGTTATGATTCTGCCTGCAACGTTTCCTGCGGGCACGTTGAGGTGAATTTGAAAATCCGGCACGCCGGGGCGCACAAACTCAATTCATACCAATTCACTGTGTCGATGCGGATTGAAAAGGCACCTGCTGGGGAACAACTTCAACTGGAAGGTTCGGTTATACAAAATGAACACGTTGGGCTGTGTCACAATTACAATTATTACATTTTGTTGTGACCTCTTTTCTTTCCACGAAAGACGTGAAACAAACGCGTGATAATTACGGTGGATGACTTGTGAGGTAGCTGCGTCAAATATGACAACTCATACCACGGCAATTATTTGCAAGGGCTCTGGGAGGCCCCTGTCCATGGATGGGATGGGCATGGCTCTGCTGGTGTTTTCTGTCGTCCTTTGTAGCTGCACGCTGCACCATGCTGGATGTCCCCCACAAATCCACAAAATTCGTTCTTCGGCCCCCCCGGTTTTATCCGTTGTGTGTCTGACTCGGACAGTTTGAGATGATGGAAAAGAGTCATGGATGCTGGACAGCACCCGCATTCACCGATTCGGTGCATGAATGATGTCGTTGGTAGCAAGCAAGAACGGAATCCAAGAAAGAACTGTCTCATGAAAAAGAAGGGCAAACAGCATTAAACACACACGCATTTGTCGACAAGGCGTGTTTGCAACGCATTGCCTTGCTAGTGCTCTTGACGCTAGTGCGGGCCCCTGCTGATTGCTTGGCCATGATTGTCCGGATTGGTGCACGTCAAATTTGAACGAGTTCAAGGGGTTTTGGGGCTCAAGACTGCTCAAGGCTGCATTGAAGTCGAAAGGGCCATGACGAGCTTAGATCAGAGACTGCCTGCCTTATCTTTAGTCGAAATCCTAGCCTGCTTGCCAGTGGCCTCGCAACCGCGGATGAAGTCCACCTCCCGAGTTTTTAAAGACATCATGGAGTCCGAGCGCTGTGTTCAGACCAGGCGTTCTCATCCCATTGAGGTGGTGGTTGTGAAACCAAAAACTGGGAAGGGCTTGGCTAAGGTGGCCAGCCGTTTGGTGGATGCTTTTATGAAATCGGATTCTGAATCGACATTGCCGTTGGTCGAGTCCATTCGAGTTGAATGGGAGAAGGCTGAGTTCTACAAATTCCTCCAGCTGCGCGTGGGTGGAGAGCAGGCCCCGCCGCGCCCGTTCGAGCAAGATCTTTACATCAATGGTTTGGATCCCAAAGGGGCAGGGCGTTTGCGCAAAGCTTGGTGGGCATCGGTGCGCAGTGTTCTGGATGGTTTGCCGATCCCACTATCCGCACGGGTCTTGTTGTTGGGAGAGCGGCGTCTAGGAGGACGCGAGGTTGAAAACGGGAGCTTGGTATTTTATCCCCATCCTGTCTGTCGACCCACCTGTTTTCTTCGAAGTTTCTCTGGACAAAAAACAACCCAAAAGGATCCAAAAGGTTTCTGGACAGCTTAGTGCTTAGGGTGGCAATAAGACAACAAATTCACAGCCAATCTGAAAATGGGTCAGTTGCTGAAGTTGGCAGGAAGAAGCTCATATTCTTGGGCCATGGCGCTGGTCTGGACCGGACAAGACTATGGTGTCCTCAAATGCCACCTGGATGCCGCCTATTTGGATTGCACCATGATCTGTAGTGGTGGCATCAAAGAGCAGTATGTAAAGGCGGCATTGGGGGTGTTGCTCCGAAAATCTCAGAGGATGAAGACTTTCAACGAGTTTCCATCGCCGTGATTTCAGCATTGCTTTTGGTATTTTTCATCCGTTTTCAGGTTTATTTGCTTCCACTTCACTATGAAATAGTGCCTGCAGCTTCTGAGTTTCATGTGCTTCATTTTTTTTGCACTGGCAACTTTTGCACCGCCAGGTTTGCCGAAGCATTTGAGAGTGCCCTAAATGACATGATGGAACACAAGAAGTGGGAGGAGGATTGGAGCTACCCGCCCATGGGCGAAGGTGATGACGATGAGGATGATCTTGACACCTTTTACGAAGAGGAAACCATGGAGAGTTATTTCCAGGCATTTGAGAAGCCAGATTTGGGCACATGGTGCTTTGGGAAGTGACCCACTTCCGAATGAACCCTTGCAATTCCAGTAGTTTAGGACCGTTGCTGCTCCAGCAACTGCAGTGGGATGCCTTCAAAGATGAGGTTCCTGGGGGGAAAGGGCCAAGGACATTTCACTGCCGCACAGTTTAAAAAAGTGCCCGGTGTGCCGCATGGTGTGCCTCCAAAACATTTGCGGGCCTGAAACCTTTGAGAGGTTGGAACCCAAAAATCGCTATAGCCAAGGCACTTTTGAGCCCAAGATGGCAATAACGTGAACGAGCACACAATTCAAGCTTCAATGTTGGATTTCAATTTTAGCTTTGCACCATTTGCAGCTGGCCGTGGTTGAGAATGGCGGTGATTGCTGGCCAACGATGGCTTGGAATTCTGAACATATTCCACATGTATCACATGTTGTTTGCTTGAAGCGTTTGACACGTGTGAGTAGCCAACTGCATGCTTGCAACATTGGGATTAAAAATTTCTACTTGAGAAACGTGAGCGCGGCAGTGATCCAAAAACATGAATTCTCCTACATGAAATTGGCTCAATTTGTTGGGTGGCAACGATCCACGTTTCAAAACGCCAGTTTCCGATATTAAGAGCACATTTGAGCTCGCCCGTTTCCAATTCGCATCATGTCACGTCATATGATAATTCAAATTGGCAGAGCAAACGTATGACGTGTGCCCGAATAATATCAACGGATGAATTTGAGGAACAACTGCACGAAACCATGGTTCCTCCCGTCAATTGTACTGGTTTCCATTGGTTTCCTATAGTTTTTTTTTCCATCCAATTCTTGGATAAACTGCTCCACCTTGCCGTCCCCGGTGCCATGGCGTGATGCCTCGCATCCCTAAAGCCGCCGGCCGCGCTGCCAACGCTGCTGCGACGCGGCTGCGGCTGGGGAAGCCGCTGCCAGAGGCCCCGGAGGTGGTGCACCTGCAACGGCGGCGCTACGAGCCCGTGACGTCGGATCTGCCACCGGCCACGTGGCGCAACGTCGCTTGGCAGAGGCTGATATCAACGTAGCCGAACGTAGCCGGAGAAACCCAGGGACTGAGCATGGCGGAAGCAGGGTTATGCCCCCGAGATTTGGAGATGATATGCCTGATATGCCATATATGATATATATATATATATATGTGTATAGTATATATGTTAATCGCTATATCAGATGCAGTTTGCAGATGTATGCAGGTAGGTAATGAACAAGTATATACGAGGATCATGTGCCAAGGAAAAAACAGAGCAACCGAGCAACCTCTTTCATGGATTTCTCCATGGTTTTCCCTGAGTTTTGAGGTCCCAACTCTCCCAATCTCCAACATTGCTGAGGCGTCTGATTGGGTCGACCTCGAACTTTTGCGAGCAGGGCTTCCAGCTCAGGCGTTCCTCACATCACCACACAATGGACCCCAAATACATTTTTTTTCGTATTTTGCACCTTTTGTGTCCCAGCAGCGCCTTTGAAAAACAGCAAAATACAGCAAACACCTCCAATTTGCCTATAGTTATCCAGGTCCAACATGGTCCAACCTTAATAAAAGAACCATCCAAGCGAGTCAGCTGCGGCACGTCACGGCAGGCACGTGGGTCCGGTCGCACTCGTGGCACTCGCATCCCATCAGATTGGGGCAACGACGATCTTCAGCTCCTTGGATTCCGGATGTCCCGTTCCAGCGCAGGGCAGTGATAAACCTCCCATTGAACTGGGTAAATTATAACGACCTCACTGCGACCTCACTGGAAATCATGGTTAGTACGGGGAATTATCCCCAAATGGTCTTAATTCAGGTTAGTGAAATATTATAATTTGCCCAGAGGAAGAACCATCAAATTGGTGATTTTGGGGGATGGTAAAATCTACTGGGTTGAGCACATGAATGTCGTAAACTGCAGGTTCAATCCAAGTTTTGATCGAATGTGGTTCAATGGGTTCAAATGGTGAAGTTACACCACAAAAACATGGGCCTCAACCAATCATTAGGAATAAATTGAAACTATCATAGGGTGTAACGATTGACATTAATGTTCCAAACCCAAAAGCAGATCATCCCCAATATCACCAGCAATGGATGTTATACATGCTCCAAACTTGGAGTTGTATCATCGTTTTTATCACATTGTTTATTACTCATTATGCAGTCATCCCATCCCCCCCTTATTGAGTTCCTGTGAGTTTTCTCCCGAGATGATTAGATCATATCTAAATCAGTGTTTCGTTGGGGAAGCTATGAGAGCTGTCATTTTGTTGTTGTTGGGATCGCTCATTCTTGGAAAGAAACTTTACCCAACAGCAGGCAAATATGTTGTCAGTACTTTTGTCAGATTCCCTTCGATAGTTGGCTAGATAGCTATAAAGATCAACAATTGTGAAATCTGTCAGTTTAGTTTTCATATAATTATGCATAATTTATACCCTCAGCATTGTATTCAATTACCAGGTAGCATCCATATTATGGAGTGCTGCAAAATCCCATTCAAAGTTTAAGTCTTTTTTCATTACTTGGGGGCACCATTTTGCCAGTGAATCCCGTGCTTGCCGCCATTTTCTTCAATTATGTCTGGGGGTTAGGGTATTGCTTTCCCATGCGCAACTTGTTCAGGCCCGAGCCAAGTGCCCAGCACTCAGGGCAGGGAGGGCTATCTGAGACTGTGACATAGTGACAGTGATCAAACATGCCATTGCCACCGTCTTGGTGGTCCACGGTTGTTGTGATCCTCAGGGTTTCTGACGTAGCTGGGCAGTTGGGTACATCTTGCGGTGAAGGTATTTGCTGTGAGCAGTTGCTGGGGAAAAAGGCACGGGTCAAATGACTAAGCATCATTATCACACACACACATATATAATATTTTATGTGTTGTCGTCACTAGACCAGCAGAACAAGGAACACAAAGATGTTATCATTTACCCGATGAACTTCCGCTGGAATCATTGGGGAATTGTCTCCAAGGCGGCACCCGCATATTTTCTCATGGCAAAAACCCTCCAAACTATGCCAAAGGTAAACTGAGAACGGCGCAGTAGAACCTATGTCCTACCATTAAGATGAAGTGACACTGAATTGTTTTTCCGTATATAAAATATGGGAGTTTTCACCTCACTTCCTACAAACTGGGTCAGATGAACTGCTTTAGAAACTGGGTGAAGCTGGCAGTCGGTTGAGGTTGATTGGTATCTAGCAAGGGGCCCCCCCGACCCATGTAACTTGACCATGGCACATACGCTGCCGAGGTCCTATGGCCCAACTCCGCCTTGGATGATCATCGCTCCAGGGCTTTCGTGCTGCCAAGTCACTTGCAAGGCGGCTTCGACGGGTTGAGCGAAGTTGTGTGCCAGAAACATCCTTCCCCCCCTCTCTCTCTCTCTATATATATATATGCTGTACTACTTTTTTGTTTGGCTACCCTGTGTTCTTGATCGTTTCCCAATCTTTTTCATGGCCACATGAAGTCACATACTCATTCATGGTAACAGTGGTAACACTGACAGGAGTATTTTCACTGGTCATTTGCAATCATCGACCCACCATGATTAACCCCATGTGACGATCTCCTCAACTTTCTTGTGCAGGTGCAGAGGAGGAGAGTCAGAAAAACCCTGCTGAAGACGAGAAGGTGGAGAAGGAATTGCAGGAAAAGAGGAAGGAATTGCAGGAAAAGAGGAACCAATTGGAGGAGAACAAAAGGAGGTGGGGCATAAATGGGAGGCAAACTATGGTTGTAAAGGGACAACACATGACAACACCACCACCCTCCGGTCAAAAGAACCAAAGTCAAAACGGTTGGTTCTTGCTCAATAGGAGTCAGAAACACAGTCGTCATGTCGCGTGCGGTTTCTTCACCTCTGGGATGCTGAAAGCGTTTCTGTTCTCAAAATAGTTCATGAATTGTTTAATATTTTTAGCATTATTTAAAATATTATTATTAACATTATTAGCAATATATAATACTAATAGTAATGATAATAATAATGATAATAATAATAATAACACCAATAATGATAACAATTAATAATAATCATAATGCCAATAGTAATAATAATAATAATAAAGAGGTCCCCCCCATCCGAAGCAGCACAAATTCCCGGAAATGTCCATGGCTTAGTACCATTTCCTTCTACAAGGCTTGAAGCCTTGTGGGCCATGAGTCCGAAACTCAGAGCTGGAAGCTGTGCCAAACAGGCCCAAAAAAATGGTTGATCCACTCTTTGAAACTTTAAATGCCACCCAAAATTATTGGAAAAAACACAGCCGAAACAAAATCCTGGTGGAACGTATTGGCATCTATTGATTTTTGGCCCAACATCGGATGTGTGTACAGATGTATACATCGTGTGAACATGTTTCACGTTCTTTTCTCTTTCTCCCGTCTTGTTGGTGGCAAACTCCCAGTCCGACAGTTGCATGGGCTGGCGTGGTCCTTCACCCAAGGCAACTCTCATGGTATCAGCTGGGATGAGCTTGACACGGCCTTCGCCAGGGGCACTCAGCGGGATGGAGGAATTTTTTCCAAAGTTGATGGGCCGCCTAATATCCAGGACCCCCTAGAGACCATGGTTAATGGTTCTATAGGGGATTTACTAACACATATATTTGGACCATTTAGGGGGTGTTTTTTATGAGGCGGATGCCTGCCGAGTTTCTGCCCTTCGTGGCTGGTAGTCAGTGACACATGGGTCACCTGCCTGGCCATGGGAAACAACAGAGGGGTTGCCAAACCAATTCTGGGCGTACAATTGTTCATCTTTGGTGGCTAAGCCGTGAAGCACCTCATTTTTCTGCATGAAACACCGTGAAGCTGATGCAAATTCCCTGAGTCACCTGCAAAAGGTGGCGTTCGCCAAAGAGGGGCAGCGGCGCTACGCTCATTGGTGGGGATCCAGCAGTGATCCAGCAATGCCGGGGGTGTTTTAACCAACAACACATGGGAGGACCAGCCGCAAAAAATGGGCATAGAACCAATCAACCTTGGGTTATATAAGTTATACCCTCCACTGACAGTGAGTATGGGATAAGATTGATGCAGCCAAGATGGACACGTGAGGATCCTGGTGACTTGGTATCCGCTGCAAAGATGATCCAAAAGCGACCAGTTTTGGTTGGCGCGGGCCTTCGTTGGGTCTTATCATTGCTGTTTTCTTCCAATTTTGATCCCGGAAATCGATGGTTGAACTGAAATGTCTGATGGTTAATCTCCAATTTTTTGTGGGGTGATGATCTAAGCATGTTGATTTGGAACGGGTCGAGGTTTCAAAACATACCAGATTTTTGTCATGGATGGTTTAATACGAACCATGACAAGCATTGTGGGTCCATTAGGCCATTGGGCCCACATGTTTGGCCCAGATCCAAACAAGGCCTTTAGCTTGGGGATTGTAAAGCACTGAACATATCTAAACTCTAAACATTATATATACCTTTGGATCTGTTTGGGGGGTTTCATTGATACCCCACTTCGGACCTGTATCAGGCGCCAATTTTTCACCGCTCCTGGGAGCCGGGCTTAGGTCCCAGGCTGCCAAAACAGAGGAGGCAGAGGCAGATGACCAGCAGAAACAGGACTGCGCCCTCTATATGCTGCTGAAGCTATTTTCTCGTTACTTGTTCGTTGAATTTGATTATTTGGGCAAACTTTGATGAACAGAGGGCTGATGTCTTTTTAAACCAAACATCAATAACATTGTATGTTGGTGAATGGTGTATCGTTTTGACACTTTCACCAATCACCAATCGTCTTCTCGCCTGAGACGAGCTCGGTTTCAGGACTCGGCGAAGCCGTTGCCGCCCACACGTGAGGAGCCCACTGCGGCACTGATGAAACGCTACTGTGAGGTGCCAGGGCCGGAACCCGGGAGTGTTCCCAGTTGGATGTTGCAACTGAAAAACCACTCAAGTGGCACAAGTGGGATTTCATGATACCCTCTGGTAACATACAAAAAACTATGGAAAATCACCATTTTCAATGGGTAAATCCACTATAAATGGGCATTTTCAATAGCTATGTTAAATTACCAGTGGGTATTTCATGTATCTTAATGTGGTTTCATGAAGAACCATGGGATCCAAGCATCGGGTTACTCTTGGTGTTACAGTACCCATCCAACCAAGCAGATCCAGCGATGATATCACTATAGCCGTGTCACTAGCAGTCACTAGCACCATTTGAAAACTGCCAATCGCCGAGGAATTTGCACCTCCAGCTTTGAAATCCCTGGGTGCACGGTTGGATTCTCTTGGAACATCCAAATTGTGTTGCGTCTCATCGTTCGGCCTTTCGCATGTTTGATGTGACCCATACTTATACGATCTTGTACGCAGAACATCGTAGAACAGTCTTTTCCACATTGTTCATCGACAAGTTTCAGCAAAGCGCGTGCACAACGATTGCGAGACTGATCTTTTCTGAATATCGGCATGAGTGTTTTGAGAACCCGTTAATCAGCATTGGTGTTTTCTGAATATCAGCCATTGGTGTTTCTGTAAACAAATCGAAAAAAGAAAGAAAACGGATTCTGATTCCGATGGCCTTGGCACGGTCTTGAGTTGTCTATTGATGATTCTCGGGTGAAGATGGTGAAGCTTCGGTTCCTGGCTGAGCTTCAAACTTCCCTGGTGGAGCTGTAACGCCCGAACCAACGTGGAACCTGAAAACTGGTGCTCTTGAGTACTGAACTTCATCCTTGTGAACTCAAGTTTTCGCATCATATTGATTATATTTGGGGGTTCATGGGTAATATAGAATATCAACATATCATATATGGCAGTTCGCAGCGGCACACCACATCCGCCATTTTGGTGGGAACTTCTGCCCATACCTTTACCTGGTATCATTCCGTGACCAACTTTTTGCCAGGCGAGGGCGAGAGCATTTCTTCAACCTTTCTGTTTGGACCTCGGTGGATAGACCTTGGTGCCGTGGATGGGCCCTGGAACATCGCAGACCCAATTTCAGAAGCCCCAACTGCGGATGTTTGAACGTTTCATGAACGTTTTCCATATTTCCATCACAATAAACAACCATATGAAGTAAATAAATCAATATTAAATAAATGAACATATAAATTATATTAGGGGCAGATGACATAGGGTCGGATAAGTGCAAAAACGACCGCTCACAAGGCACATGACATAGGACTCAAAGATACCCTTTTGACAAAAGGGCAGATGACTTGGACAAGTTCTTGACTTCGGAGGTTCACTAATTTTTGCTATTGGAAATATCCCAGGTGCAGATGACTTGGGACTTACAAACAACCAAAGAGCACATGTTCCCTCTTTTTCTTGCTCCATTTGCGTTCGTCCTTCACTAGTCTCTGGTTTGTGCTGAGCACTACTGCCCAATCAACGGCGTCCCATCCGTGGAAAGACCATGAAAACATTGTTGTTTGATGTCACCTAGCGCACACAACATACCCGCATTCCAAAATGAACCCTCTTAAGGTCCACTAAAAACACTAGTTTCCGGCAGATGACATGGAACCTAGATTTACACCAGGGTATGTTCCCACAAACCCAAGTCATTTGCCGGTTGTATACTAGTTTTTTTTTTTAAAAAATAAATGCACGCACACACACACATGGTTTTCCGTGGGTTTTCAATGGGTTTTCCATGCGCCCCAAGGTCCGAAGGACGAGACGACGGGACGACGGCTGGATCCGCGGCAGCTGTGGCGCTCCCAGCTGGGCCGCTTGTCGTCGCGCTTGTACCGCAAGGCACTGTGGGCAGGTCCCTTGCGGTCACAGCAGATATGGATAGATAATAGATTTTAATTATTTTAATAGTATATCATCTATGGATAATAAAAAGATACTTACCAATCCCATATTGGAAATCATATTGAGGACGGTAGTATCCATACACACACATATGTATGTATGTATGTATGTAATGTAATGTAATGTAATGTAATGTAACGTAACGTAACGTAACGTAACGTAATGTAATGTAATGTAATGTAATGTTATGTATGTATGTATATATATATGCGCACATGTATAACATTATACTGATACATGATTAGGCAATAACAAAATCGTATCTAGATCTGGATGAATTATAATGACATCTCTGTGATGTCACAGGTAGGATGATTAGTAAGGGAAGCATCCCCCAATGGCCGTATAAAAGCAGCTATTTTCAGGTTGGTGAACCATGATATTTCAGCCAGATTGATATAGATGACAGATCATAGATGATAGATCATAGATGATAGATCATAGATGATAGATCATAGATGATAGATCATAGAATGCGATAAACCATGGGTTTTTGGGGTCACTAAATGTTCAGGAACTAGGGCTGCTAGGGCTTCCGTGCTGTCCATGATGTTCGTATATGCGCATAGAACTGCATAGCACATGTCATCCGCAGGAAGAATACTTTTCCACATCGGTAGGCCAACTAGCAACCAGGTAGATTTCCCCTATTTTGATTGCTTTAACCGTAACCAGATTAAGCATGTTTGAATGGTGCTTAATCCTCCAGCTGGGTACCCTTCTGCATGCAGTGGTTGAAACACCAAATTGACCAAATTGATTTCGGGATGGCTCAGAATGCTCAAAATGATCGACCCCTTCAGATCTGGTGTACGAAAGTGAATACACCATGCCAGTAACAAATTAGTAACAAACCCTTTGGGGTTCATTTCACATTCCCCGGGGTATACCCGTTTCAGCTTTCTTGGGGACGGTTTATGGCATTGGTTTTAGTTCATTGCAATTTTTATGTTAATCATTTGTTGTCTGTATTTTCCATAGATGTTGCATCGGTGTCCCAGTCTAGCAATTCGATGGACATGTATTTCTAGATTTCCAGGGTGTCATAGATGATGTTTTCCCATATTTTCCAGGTGTCCAACCTTTCTATCTTTTTGGGGGTTGCTACTTATCCAAATCTGCGTGCTTCCCAGGAGAAGAAGAAGTTCTTGGCGCCCTGGGCACCCGGAAAGCCCCATGATTGGAAAGGGTGTGGAGGTTTGGGTCAACCTCTGGTTGAGTCCTGGTTGCTGGTGGTTTCGAAAGAGGCTTTGGCTGAAAAAATGGGGAAGCTAGATCAGATTAGATGCTTAGATTATATTAACTGGTTGGTGGTTTGGAACATTTTATTTTTCCATATCTTGGGAATAAGCATCCCAACTGACTAATATTTTTCCATAGGGGTTGATACCATCAACCAGTTAATATTAGATCCATCAAGTTCTCTGGTCGATCATCGACCCCAGGATTTGATGGCAATGTAAGGGCGGACACCCCGTGTTTAGACAGAGATGTCACACAACTGGACGACCTCAGCTATCAACCTTTTGAGGCTAACCCAGATTCCAAAAAACCTGGAAGAAGATTCGTTGAGCTTATCCCAGGTTTTATTGAACACAGATCCGAAACTTCAGTAATCCATAGTTTTTTCCCATCCATTCCCCTAATGTTAAAACATGTTAAAACCATCCCTTTTTGCTCTGGTTTGGTATTGAATCTCTTCAGCAACTGGTGGCTAAATCTGGGGGATGGGCTGATGGGCCCGAGGCTGACGGCCAAACTGCAGCAACTGGTGGCAGCGCGAATGCAACTGGAACTCAGATTTTCGCTTTCCCAGTAGCTTTACCCTCTGGTGAACTAACATAGCTATAGAAAATCACCATTTTTAATGGGAAAACTCACTATTTCTATGGCCATTTTCCATTGCTATGTTAGTTCACCAGAGGGTATATGATATGGTTTAGTGGTGAGATAAGGCCAGTACATGATATCATGGTGTAAGCTCCATGCAAATTTAGCTCCAATATGGTTTATATAATGGATTTTAGTTAATTAATGATGAGATTCAACCACCAAACATGGACTGGAAGCAACCATTGAGAAAAACTGGATAATACAGGATATAACTACCAATATGACATGGTTGTCTGGCAAATTTTAGCATCACGGGCCGACCTCACCCAAACTATACTTCTTCAGGTTTGTGAGTTCTGGTCATCTGCCCAGAATATTTTAGTTCGGGGATTTCTCAATGTTTGATTACCAGTTGGTTGGTTCTACATTCCGAATTGAATCCCTTTAAATCCCTATGAACCCATGAAATCAACATTAAATCCCAGTATAAATCCCCTATGAAGTCCCATGAAACCGCCATTTCGAATAATGTGCGGGAAAGAATTTCATACACCATCCCCCAGTCATCACAATTTTATAGGTGGTATAAACCATTCACAAATGGGTATGGATCAATACCTATTAATACCATTTTTAGGGGGATGAACATCAATCATTTACCAGCTATTTTGATGTTCACCAGGGGTACAAGGTTTTGACACACTGCCAAATGGTTTTTTTTTTTTGTTTTACCCACATTAGTTCACTCCGTCCTGCATGCAGTGGCCGCTAGGATCCGCCGAGAGACGAAGGAACGCCTCTATGGCTTGGGAGGTCGTCCAACAGGGACCGAATTTTTGCGCCCGTTTACCACACAGATGATGGACTTTACCACCAACACGGATGATTTTGCCAACATATTAAATGGTAATTTTACGAACAAACATGGTGAGTTTACCATATTTTACCAACAAACATGGTGAGTTCACCATATTTTACCAACAAACATGGTGAGTTCACCATATTTTACCAACAAACATGGTGCTTCTACCAAAATGCTGATTCAACCATGAACAATGGTGAATGAAGCGGAAACAATGATGATTTCACCGATTCAACCAAGAAAATTATGTGGAATTTACCATGACAAATTGGGAGTTCACCAAGAACAATGATTGTATAATGGGAATGTCATAGGGATATGTAACAGGTGGGGGCCTCCTTGGTTAACGTTTGGGTTTATCCAGGGATATAACTAGACTTGTACAATGGTGTTTACAAAGCAACTTAGAACTGGGAGCCTCACCCGGTATGTATGTAAGTATATATATATTATAATATAATACAGTATGTATATAGAATATAATATATATAATAGTAATAATATATATACATATATAATATAGAATATAAAGTATATAATCCGTATATATAGCATATATATATACTATGTATATATATAGCATTATATATAGTATTATATATATAGCATTATATATAGTATTATATATATAGTATTGTATATATAGTATTATATATAGAGTATTATAAATATAGTATATAGTATATATATAGTGTATATGTATAGTATATATATAGTATATATAATTATAGCATATATATATATATATAGTATATATATATATCATGTGTACATAAGTATATATATATATTATGTGTGTAATATATATATATATATATTTGTATGGAAACCACCTGCAAACGAGGTAAACATGGGAATACATTATGGTTACTGTAATGTGATAAATGATATATCAATGATAATTTGATGGGTATATATATATGTATATAATACATATATGATAGTTGATAATCCACGGGTATGGGTATTTGAAATGATGATGCCCGTTGCTAAACGAACAGTTTGCTATGGTTAGATATGTATCCATGGCCATTTGAGCGATGATTATTGAAGATACTGACTTTCCATAAGAAAATTGTAACACCTTACCAGAGGGTATTTCTTTTTTTGACTTGTCCAAAATTGCCCCGATAGGCGCAGCACCAGAGAAGGATTGACTCAAATGACTTGATCCCATGAGGAAAAAATGGCTGCACCTGCTGATTTCAAGGCATGGTTGACCTCTAGATCTTAGATCAGTGGAAGTTATAGGAACCCTCCAATCATGGGACCCCAATTCCCATACCACTCCGATACTACTCCCATATGAAACCCCTATATATATAATATATATAGTATGGCAAGAATCGGGAGGATTATGGGAATGGGGGTCTCATCACTGCCAGTCAGCTGGGAGGGGCGCCAACCAGCTCCAGCTACTGGATCTGCTTGGCAAATTCATAGCAATGTCCAAGGGAATTCAAGTGGTTTCTCATACTTTCCCCAATGAAGTTTCCAAGTTTCCGAATTTTTGCACTAACATGACTGACCCATATGGATCCCATATTATGGCTGTGTTGCCGTTTTCCTTTAGATATTGCCAGATATGAAACTGGGGAACCCCAAAATCTCACAGTGAATCATCTCATATTTTCCATTTACAAATTTAATTAGTCAAAGTATAAAAATGGTGGGTTTATAGACATCCCATGGTATCCCCCATTTTGATCCATACTGAGACTCGCCATACCGTTGCCATTTGGTTCACAGGACGTGTCAATCAATCCGTGCCATTTGGTTCTCATCGGTTCCTGGGCAAGCTGATGTCAGAGCGGCTGAGGCGAGCTGCGGAATGCCCAGTGAAGCCCTCAAAACTTCACCGGAAACCCTCATGGGAACCATGTCATTTCCAGGAAGAAGCATCTTCCAAAATTACTGCTCTTTTGGGTTCCATTTTGTTGAACAATTGTAATTCCCAACAGCGAATCTGTTGGGTTTCAATCTCTGGGGCCGGGGACTGGTGACACGAAAATGCACGCCCAGAAAAACCGGAACAGTCCTGGAACCTTGCTGGAACCTTTCGCTGTTGGGTTGCAAAGCTGGGCTAATTGTTGTGTGTTATTGATAGATCAGTAGTTCCGGAAAGTCTTCGTTTCTTGTCAAATAATGATAACAATTGTAGACCTTAGATACAATATTAGATGATTACATCTCCCTATTGTAGCAATTACTACCTGCATATTATTGTATCTAGTTAATTGCCCAACGGCAATAAGAACTATGGCTTATCAGATTATTATCATAATTCTTGATTACAACATATCTAGCATGTCAACTCTAATCTAATTGCTCTAATTATGTCGAGTTATTGCCTAACTAATAAAACCAACAAGAACAACAACAAAAATACCAAGAATAATATCACCAAGAATATCAAACAAAACTAACTATAAACCTATAAACATTGATATTTTCAAAAAATCTAATCACCATAACCCTTCTTTTTACGCTTTTTGAGCCTCAACTCCCCAGGGATCGACACGAAGCGTCCATGGATGCCGATCTGGACCTGCAGACGGAGAAGTCCGCGGAACGCTTGCTGAAAGCATCTGCAGGCAGAGCAGTGGCGCTGGGATTTTCTCCATGTGCTAAGTCCATGTGAAATCTATGTAATCCATGTGTATATATATATATATGACATACATATATATATATATCCCATATATTGACCCAAAATTGGAGGGAGAACACTTGATGCAGCACTGATCCAGCGCCTTTTTCATCCTTTTTCCACATTTTGAAACAGTGTCACCAGGTCACCTTGCCATCCGCAGGTGCCTTCAGCAGCACGGAGGAAGCCAGGCAGTGCTGGAACAGCTTGGAGCAGGCCGAGCTCAGGAAGAGCCGCCTGCAGGCCGAGCTGCGGTCCCTTCAGTCGCAGCAGCGGCAGCATCAAACCCGTGCCACGGCTGCAACCGGGCGCACCGTGAGGGGAAAAATTGTGGTTTTACCATAAGTAGATGTGTAAGTTTAGAGAACGGTTAAGTGGCTTCAAACTGCTAAGTTTGCAGGTGGTTTATAACTCCCTTTCTATAGATCTATAATATCCGTGACTCCTAGTGGGGCCCTGACTAAAAGGATCTCCAGGAAAGGGAGACATCTCTTATCCCAGAGTTGGGTTTTCCCATGAACGGTGCATATTCGGCCCAAATCCCAAGATGTCTTGTTCAACTAATTAGTAATTTCCTGAAGTGTCCTTCAGCAAATCGGAAATTCAGTGTTCACGAAGCCTCTTTTTTTGGTCCATGCAGATGGAGTTTCCCGCATAGAATGAGGAGCTTCCGACACGCCCAGAATTGGCTTCTGGGAAAACTTGCAGGAATACATATCCCCACGACAACCCAATTGAATATTCATTTTTGTCCGCGAAGTCCCCGTTTTTCATGCTTATAAATCCAATTAGACCCCATTAAAACCAATAAACCCCCTTAAACCCCATTAAACTGAATTAAATCCCAATAATCCCACTAGATCCCCATCACAACATCATTATCTTTCCATGTTTGTTGCTCAAGCCGCAAGCCCCCATCTGCCGCCCATCTGCCACCAGTTCCCACGGCAGGTATCCATGCCTTTGTCAAAGAGGAACAGCGCGAGAAGGCGCTGACGGAGCGGCTGCTGCAGCTGCAGCATGCGGAAATGCAGCTGGGTCTTCCGCACATCGACATCGACCACCGAAGTGGCATTTGTTCCCTGGGCGATCGGAGAAAATGAGATTTTTTCATGTGCCATAAATGGGGAATTTAACCAAGAACAAATGATGGATGGAATGATGGGATAGAATGGTTGATGTCATCGGGGGTATGAAAACAAGCATTTATTGGGGGTGTAATGGGAATACTAAAGGTTATATTGAATGGAATAACCGAATAGGGTTTTAAGCAAACATAAATGAACATACTGGTAGCGAGAAATTGTTTCAAACCAATTGATTGTTCCCTGATGGTAGGTTTGGCAATCCCCAAATTGGCTTATTTCATCGTATTTCATCTTATTTTCTCTGTGGGAACTAGCCCAGACAACATATAGGGAATACCCTCTGGTAAACTAACGTAACTATGGAAAATCACCATTTTTTTTGGGTAAATCCACTATAAATGTCCATTTTCAATAGCTATGTCAGCCGTTACCAGAGGGTAGATCTTTCAGAACTTTCCGCCGCGTGCGACGGCTCGCAGGTTACCTGGGAGATCCGCCTGCCACTGGCGAAGTCCCCCAGAGAGATGGCGATGGCGAGACGGAGGCACTTCGCTCCATCAAGGTGGAGTTTGATGAGGAGCTGACCCGATGATAGCGCCATAGTTGGATCATCTTGGAGGATGGTAGGATTTTTTTATTGAAGCCCCCTGTTGTTCCGCAAAAGATGCAGTAGAGTTGAATCATGTTGAATCAACATGACACGAAAAAGAACACCTCAATTCCATGGATTACCCTGCATTTTCCCATATTTTCCCTATTGAAATAGCACTTTCTTTCCAGGAAGGAACTCTTCTCCATGCGGAGCCGCATCCCTCGCTGGGCCTAGAGCGGCTTGGCTGGGCCAGGGAGTTGTAGCGGCTATATGGGATAATATGGGATATATATACCCTCTGGTTATGACTAACATAGCCATGGTATAGGTGGCCCATTTATAGATGGTTTACCTTACCTCTTAAAAATAACCAGATGGTATATATAACCAGATGGTATATATATGGGATATGTACATGGCATATATATATTTTTCACATGGGATGATACGTGCGCCCAAGTGAACAAGTGGAGTTCTTTTTTGGGGGCACTGCTAGAGAATTTCCGACAGGTTTCAATCCAGGATGCATGTTTTTTGAATGGCTCTCGATTGGATGGTGGCCCCAAGGCAATTCCAATAGCAGTACATACAAACCTGGGGCATTCCTTAGCTGTTGGTCTCTGCTCAATTGGGCAATCCTTGCAGATTGTTGATTTCCGCACTTTTCCGCTATATATGTTTGCTATGTCTTCTATTTATTCCTATGCAAGTTACCCCGTGAAATTCTCAAAATTTGAGGGCCCCCGATGATGGGACCCCCATTCTCATAAGCTTCCCAGAAGCTTCCACCAATGCACTTTCCATAGGGACTTTGCCTCCCAGGAATTGTGCAGCACAAGCCGTTGCACAGCAGGAGCCGTCGGGTGTTCGCTGGGGCCAGCCCAGGTGGTTCCAAGGTGGTGTTTTGCAGGACCTCAACCCTACTACTTGGGTGGACATACATTACATACAATCTTGGTATATCTCTGTATAGGTCTATATCTATCAATCTATCAATCAATCAATCCATCAATCTATCTATTTTTCTTATCCTATCTATCTATCTTATCCATCTTATCTATATAATCTTATCTTATCTTATCTCAATCTAATCTAATCAAATCTAGCCTTATCTTATCTTTAGTTTCATCTTATCTTATCCTATCTTATCTTGTCTTATCTGATCCTATCTGTCTATCTATCTATCTATCTATCTATCTAATCTAATTTAATCTAATCTTATCCTATCCTGTCCTATCTTATCCTATCCTATCCTATCTATCTATCCATCAATCAATCAATCTATCTTTCTTTCTTATCCTACCTATCTATCTATCAATCTATCTATCTATCTTTCTTATCCTATCTATCTGTCTTATCCTATCATTCTATCAATCAATCAATCAATCTATCTATCTATCTTTCTTATCCAATCTGTCTCTTTTATCCTATCTATCTATCTATCTTTCTATCTTTCTTTCTTTCTTTCTGTTTGTCTTTCTTTCTTTCTTTCTTTCTTTCTTGCTTTCCTTCGTTCTTTCTTTCTTTCTTTCTTACTTATCCTATCTATCTATCTATCTATCAATCAGTCAGTCAATCAATCAATCAATCAATCAATCAATCAATGTATCTATCTATCATTATCTATCTATCTATCTATCTATCTACCTATCTATCTATCTATCTATCTGTCTATCTGTCTATCTGTCTATCTGTCTATCTGTCTATCTGTCTATCTGTCTATCTGTCTATCTGTCTTATCCTATCTATCTATCTATCTATCTGTCTATCTGTCTATCTGTCTATCTGTCTATCTGTCTATCTGTCTTATCCTATCTATCTATCTATCTATCTATTTATCTATCTATCTGTCTTATCCTATCTATCTATCTATCTGTCTGTCTGTCTATCTGTCTATCTGTCTATTAGACTCTATCTGTCTTATCCTATCTATCTATCTATCTATCTACCTACCTACCTACCTATCTATCTATCTATCTAATTATACTAATACTGGTACGTATTTCAACATATGTGCGTTCAGAAAGGTCATTCACATACCAGTGAATACTGACATATTCCACGGAAGAAAATAGAGACCTCGAAAGGACTTCGCCATTCTGCCGACGATGGTGTGGAATCATCTCTGCGACGCTGGCAAGATCGGGTCCAGCCCAGAGGACGGGGTGAGTGTCACTGCTGCATCCCTAGAATTTTCTGGATGGAATCCCCAAAATCAGCTGGAAAGAGTACGAGGTCAAAAAAAAAGTTGGGCGACCACAAACTGAACCTGTGATGGACAATTTCGCTCCTCCCACAAAACCGACTATCATTTGATGTCCAAGTGATCTGATCTTTCCGACACAGGACGCATTGAGCCCCTTGCAGCCCATGCAGGGCGCTCGGGGAGGTGCCTGAAGCGTAGTGCGGTGAAGCGACCAATTCAGATTAATTCAAGGCCAAGGTACGGTGGATGCTGGTGGAATATTGATGTTAGCGCATGTCATGGCTCAATACTTCGCATTCTTTTGGATGATGTAGTTCAAAACGCAATCAAAAAAACATGGCCCACCAAATGGGACATTTTTTGTCTCAATGCATTTTTGAATGGGGTCAACTATTTTCGGCCAAGTTCATTTGGTCAGTTGAGCCACCCACTTGGCGAAATTCATGGCCCTTGCAACTTCGTGCAACTCCGACTCTTTCTGAAAAAAAGGCTTGGCTAAGGATAAAACCATCCCTTATCATTTGAAACACTTAAGCTTTGCTAAGTCTACTAGGTATCCGATGTTTTTCTGGGAATGTCTTTGGCATGTCTGTCAGTTTGGAGCGATCGCTTTCGTGGATCCAAGCGGTTTGCTGCTTCGACCTGCCGCAGACATATCTAGCTTGATGGAAACTCCTTAGACTCATGCTGATCATGCAGTCTCAGACCATGGAAAATAGTTCATTTTCTCCCGCCACCAGCTCATTTTGATCCAGATCAACATTGATAAACATAACATGTGGTGCACTCGCCGGCCTGGGCGCCTCTCCAGCGTCCTATATGGCTGATGAGGTGCGGCCTGACCATAGGAACATGACGATTGAAAATACCAGAGGGAACATATGGACACATCATTTTTCTCAATTCAAACGGCATTTTTTGGAGATACTGAGGTGCCCACAACTTAAGTGGACAAATCCAGTTGGGTGTTTCAATCAGAAAATGGGGGCCAATACTTCTCCAATTGTTGTACTTGCTAGTTAGTCACTCATCTCAAATCTTTCAGTTTCCATGTGATTGTCATGCTATGTCATGCTAAAGCAGCGAATTCCGCATGGTTGTTTCTTCTGTGTTGGTTGCGTCTTGTTGCCAGTAAGTATCTTTGGCATTTTTTTGCTGTTTTCTTTGGATTCAGATTGGTAGATATCTATATAGTGAATCTAGTTTTAATACTGGAAATATCCTATGTTTCCCCAATTTTCCCGACTTGTGTCCTCATGTTTGTGGCTTCATGGCCCCACCCCCCAGGGTTCGAGAAGTTTGCTGTACCCTCCCGACGGTAGTGAAGCGGCCCCCGTTGGGTGTTTAGTCTTGGGCTGGAAAAATCACAGCTGGGAATCTCAATCTATGCCTTCAAATTGATATAGAATAAATTGGAATACTACATAAAGAAATGCATAGAGTCATAGAGCCAAAAGACACATACACACCTATAATCAATCACCTATATGGAGGTTTCCTAAGTCATGGGGGGTACACGTAGTCATCATCCATTTATAGATCGATTAAATGGGGGGTACCCCCAAATCATCCATTTTGATAGGATTTTCCATTATAAACCAACCATTTTGGGGATCCCCCATTTCTGGAAACCACCATTCCAAGTCATCACCTCCCGTCGCCGCAGACGCCATGGGACGTTGGAGCGATGCGGTGTCTCCCGTGCGCGACGGCGAGGCAGTGAAGATATCCACATCTGAGCCATGAAAACTATGGTTATTAATATGGGTTTATACGGTTAATATCATGGGTTTATATCCATAGTTAATGGTCCATATGACAGATACAATGATATAATTAATAGGTTATTATGGTCCATAGCTATATGTTATTAATAATAATGGTTAATATAACATGGACCCATGAATATAAGCCATTAGCTAGTGTTTTTTTTTTTTTGGTGGGCTTAATATATAATAATCACTTGGAGCATCATTCCACTGAGTACGCGGTTAGTAAATGGGCTAACTTACCCGTTTATATATATATACATATATTTACACACACACATATATATATACATATAGAGAGAGAGATGGGATAACCCACTTAGGGAACTTAGTAACCAGGGTTGTTAGCCACATACTAAGTGGGATGATCCTCCAGGTAGCACACTGGGTTATACTAGCTGGTTTATGAGGGATGATCATGAGCCATGATGGAAATCCCTATCAACCAGTGTACTGGGATGGGATATGGCTATTTTTCATGGCTCATCTGGGGGGCGGATAGGGGTTACGGGGATACCATTTATTTGGATGAATATGGATGAATTGTAATGACCTCAGTGGCCTGTGATGTCACTGGAATGATGGTGCATGGATTCTGGGAGTCCTCCCAAATGGATCCAAATGGCTGCATGATACCAGCTATTTCATGTTAGTGAATGATTAGAGGGGATGGTGGATCGCTGGTGCGAACATCCATAGGTGAGGAGAACGCCCAAGGGCAGCTTGACCGGCCTCTTAAAGCAATCCGTCGCGGCCTTGGGTGTTGGGCATTGGTAGCTGTAGGGTGGCTGAACTACCTAGAAAAAATGGCTGAACTTTTGCTGATGATTGATATCCATGGGTTTAATTCGTCTATTGCTGTGTTTGATTCTGAGGGTAGTCAGCACGATTCTTCCATTGTTTCTGCGCGCGCAGAAACAGGGCGTGACAACCAGTCGCGTAGCTCCAGTCGTCATAATGTCATAGCTCGGCCGAGTGGCCTCCCCACAATTCGGCCGCTTTGAAAGGAAACTGTATCCAGGGTTGGTGATGGATTGAGTGTAATCTTGAACAATTAAGGCTAAACATTTGCAAGTCAAGTCATCCTAGTATATCTTGTCTCGCAGATGACCTGATGTCACTGCATGGTGGGAAGGCATGTGCGCCATGGTGCGCCGATCCACTAGCCATCGATAGCCACTGCTGTTTCATGACATTCCTGCGAGACTCATCCCTGATAAGGAGGAACAACAGCAGCAAGGAAAACCCATAGAGGTTTTATATATAGTAACCGGAAACAAGAAGATAGAACAGTAACTTATCACTATTCCAATCTATTCTAGTTGATTTTTGCTAGATTCTATGTTTTGGGGGTCACTATGTCACTATGCTGCGGAGAGGAAAACATCCAGTTGGCTTACGTGGACTTTGGGCTGAGGTTGCAGGCCTTGTGGGTCAGTCCCAGGACGTGCTGAAGCAGAAAGCTAGGGGCCGTGCGAAAACTGGGACATACCCCCCTTGAAATTCACGATGGAACGAGCATTGCCGAGCAGTTTTTTTAAAAAAATAATTTTTGACCATAAATCATCCCCAAACCTTGGTTCCAGGTTGGATCATGATTTTGCAGGATGCCAGTCCTACAGCTTTCCGTGCCTCGTGAGGATCCAAGCTCTCCGGGCAAGGGTAAGAGGCACCAGCGGTATACGGGGATCCCCATGGTTTCCCCCACCGAGTTGTGAATAGGGAACCAAAAAACCTCTCTGCAAGGCCTTTCTTGCGACAAACGACGATGGACAAGGATGAACTCCGAATCTTTAATGTGCTTTTTGGATGGGGATTCGCCATACGCATAAGCAACTCTACACTTTTTGACGGGCGGCTGAAGACCGCTGAGATCCTCCTTTTTCCATTTTTTCCATGGTTACAGGTGGTTAAAACCAATTCCCTGCCGGAGAAGTCATGGTGAACCCACGGCTGGCAGGCTCTCCTGGTTCGGCCTGGGGACCCGCCGGTCACCTGCACCGGAGGAAGATGCAGGTCCGATTTTTGGGGCCGCGTTTGGGGATGGGTTTGTACCCATGGTTATATGAATATATGGGTATGGATCAATACCTATTAATATCATTTTTAGGGGGATGAGCATCCATTTACCAGCTATTTTGATGTTCACCAGGGGTACAAGGTTTTGACACACTGCCATATGAGTCATGTTGGGAGAACATCCGAAATTGAACATTTCAATCATTTCAATCCCGAAAACACAGAACATAGATGAAAATAGAGACATTTTCTGGGGGATTTATGGGATATTTAAAGCCAAGTCGAGATGGCTGTGGATGGCCTTAGGCACCTCTCTGTTTATGATGTTGGAGTCCTGGATATCCCGGCGTGGATCGAAACACCGAAACACGGGCACTGTATAGATGGGAGAGATCTCCTGGTAAACTAATGTACCTATGGGAAATCACCATTTTCAATGGGTAAGTCCACTATTTCTATGGCCATTTTTCAATAGCTATGTTAAATTACCAGAGGGTAGATCTCCTGGTCGAATTTTCTTGGGATCAGGGCAGAAACATCGTTCCATCTGCGTAATCGCATCCTCGTAATAGCGGATCCCGAAACGACCAGATGAAACGGCGTGAATAAGGGTGTCTTAGAACGGTGTTTAGTACGGGGAAGGGATCACTGTAAAGATGGCCACATGATCTGTTGATCTACCAACTCGATCATCTTCATCTTTCTTGGCCACTTCTTTGCTGATTTTTGGACGTGTTCAACGGCCCCAAATGGAACTTCCGATGGGAATTTCACCTCGTTGCGAGGGCGAGCCTGGCTCCAAGATATGCTAAGACTTAGCTGCTAAGATAGGGAGAGAAGTGAGGCAATCCAATTTTCAAAATCCGATGGTTCCGTTCTTGAAAAGCTGTCTCTTCATGTTCAGGAAGATTCAGGAACTGTCAGGAACTTTGGTTTCACTTTTTTTTTTGAATACTGCAGGTTACCATCCGGTAATCAAAGATGGCAGCGGAAAATCCCCTACCAATGGAGGAGTTAATGGGAACATCATCTATAAATGGTTGATTTTCCATTGCCATATAGACATGATTTGTTTATCAGAGGGTAACTACCGTGGAGTTTTGTTAGGATGGCCGGGTTGCACGGGTCTTTTTCTAATTTTCTTTGGGCACCAACAGACCCAGGTAGCTGATCAAAAATGGACCTTTTGGGACCACATCGCTTTAGCATTTCTCCCGCTAGAAAAGCAAAACTGTTAGAAAGTTACCAACAAACCATTTATAATCATTTAGAATATATATATATACACACACATAAAACCTTTACTATACACATGATTGTATATAACTGCGTATCGTATGTGTAAAGATAGTATATTCACTACAACGATCCACAGGTGATCTGTTGGATGTTGGGGCCTTCTTCGCCAGGCCCCTCTGATGGTGACATCGAAGGCCGGCTTGGGCTCACTCTTCACCTTCGGTCCCTTCAAAAAATGGTATGTTAAATGATGTTCCTCCATCAGTCACATCTGCTCTCTCTCTCTCTCTCTCTTTCTCTCTCCCTACATAATTTTACACAATGTATGTATATATGATATATATGTGTATATCTGTGTGTGTGTCTAGACTAGACATAGTGTTCAGTGGTTGGGATCTAATGACCCATCATTGAGTAAACAACCTTGGGTAAGTGACATCGTGGGGTACTTTGTCAAAAACGCTTGAGGTTGCTGAGGTTGGCCATACATTTCGAACAATTATTAAGAATATCCCAAGATTCCAATAATCCCATCCCATCCCCCCTCAACGTTAAGCAACCTAATTACTTGAAACCCTCGGCACTGGGATCTCCGCATTTTGGGGGTCACCCAACAGGGATTTGACGCAATTGAACAATAGGGGATAATTAACCCAACATCCAATGTTTTTGGTAGCCAAATACCAGCCCAATTACTTAAGTAGAATAGCCATCCGTTATGATTGACAATGGAATCATATAGATAAGGTTCTATTTATGAATGGGATGTTTTGGGATTATAGCAACTCAACCCCTAAAAAGATCTAAAAAGTTGAAAAGTAAAGTCCTACTAAAACAATGGCAAAAAATTGTCCTGTCCTATCCTTTTTGGGGGTGCCACACAATAACCCTCAAATTGTAAGCATGTATATACCCTCCAGCAGAGCATTTCGGGTTCAACGCTGCGTAGCAGCTAGCACAGATAAATTTTCGCCGCACCACAGCAATGGCGTCAAAGGCAAAGCATCAGGCAACAGGAGACACCCCGGAACCAGCTTCGAGAAAATTGAAATTCGAGAAAGAAAAGAAAGAACATGAAGATGAATCGATGATGGATGAAGAGATCCTGTTGCGAACTATCCGGGAAATCCAAGAACAGGCATCAGCGACCAAGGTGCAGGCAGCCTTCCTGCTAGCGCAACATGCAGATGCACAGAGAGATAAAGCAAAGAAAGAAATAATCTTTGGAGGATGGACAACATTCACACCCCCTTCTCATGCCGATCTTGAACTACAAGGGCTCCTCATGGAAAATCAGACAGACTCAAGGGAGAGATACATCAAAGAAACAGCAAAGAGGGCAGGAATCACCAGCAACTACTACCGTGACTGGACTTACAGCCATCAAACCAGAGGAGACACGCTCTCCGCAATCACAATTGTCACAGTCACACAACCATGGCAAAGATCCAAGTTACTAGACTACGTGAAGAAGAGCGACGGCCTGAAAGAGAAGTTCTACCTCAAAGATGAGGAAGAAACGCAATGGGAAAAGCTCACCAAAGCCTTCGGCAACGGGCAGCAAAACGCAGGCAACACAATCAAGATTCAACCGCAGATCTCACTATGGGACCGTACTACGGGAATCCCACTCAAGGTAGCTATGAACATCGCCCAGGAACAGCAAATCCCCTTCAAGCAGAATTGGAGAGATCACACTTTGTTTGGTACACAAGGACTCCGCAGAATACATCCTATGGGCGCACTTCTCACCGGAAAAGGGCAAAGTCACAGTGTACCTCTCCCTGATGCGTTCCAGAGGTTCTTTCTCCCAAAGTTTGATGAGTACATGAATGGCAAAGGCAAAGGAAATGGCAAAGGAAAATCGATGGCACAGAGCGCCGCCAGCACCGAGAAAGACCCTTTCCACTTATCTTTGACGCACACATCCCACTCGAGTACGGCAAGGTACCCCTTCATGATCGACGTGCGCATCGTAGATGACACCGCTTCGCACTGGGAGGTTTGGAGGGAACTCTGGCAAGAAGCCGTTGCAGATGCCACCCGCCCCTACATGGCAGCAAGACCTTCTGACCGGGAGCTGTGAAGTCTCACCCCGCCGTGTCTTAGCCGTAGGCTTTTTCCCGACACCCACCCACAACATACGGTAATGCCGGGCACACAAAGTATCGCACAGAAAGAAACCACATCACAAAAGGTCAATGCCAGCAACTTAAGGTTCAGACGTGACAGTGGCTACGGCCACAAGACCTACGGGTCTCTCGAGGTAATCTCTTGGTACTCTCAATCTTTGCAACAGAAGAAAGGCAGCCAGACACAAAACAAACACAGAATTGCCAAACTAACATACAACAACTTATCGCTCCATAATCAAGCTTTGTCACAACCTCTAGAGGCGAATTTCCAATCAAATGCAGCGCACACAGGCCTCCCCATGGCAATGCGGGAAAGCCGCACTGAACGTTCTAAACGAACAGACGGCGGTAACCAACTGTCGAACCCAAAACTGCAATCAACTGATTCTACGAAGATGGGCCCCAAACGGAAATGCCGTTCTAATACTGCTTTACTTAGACGTCGAGTTAACAGAGCTAGAAACAGAAACATGCATAGGAGATCCTATCGTCATTTAAAGACACAGGCCCTTGCTTTGGCCAGGCAGGTGCCGCTGTTCAAGGCCCAAGATCCAACGGACAATCTTGAGTTTCTTGATTGGTTCAAACCGAAACCTTTTGATTCCCACACACATACTATTACACATGAAGAGTTTTCTTTAGGATTTTCTGACTATCAGGACAATAGTTTTAAGGATCATGGGATCACCGATTACAAGATTGCAAGTCTTAATTGTAGAGGTCTTGCATCACCTTCTAGCCGGGAAAGACTTGTCCACACCATGAAGAAATACCATTTAGACATTCTTTGCTTGCAAGAAACAAAAATTAATGTTAACTCCATGGAACTGCATGATGGTTTTAGTTTTTATTGGTCTAGCGGAATCAAAGACGAAGACCGCAACAAAGCGATAGATCTCAAACGCTCGGGTAAGGGGTCAAGGGACAACCCCGAACATGGACAAACCTTCAGAAATGCTATTGAACATCTTGGGGTTGGCGTTGTTCTACATCCACGTATCAGAAAATATGTTTTAGATGTTCGACAGCACAGTGCTAGAAATATCATGGTATCATTGAAAACTAGATGTGGTGTCCTGGACATCTTATCTACTTATGCGCCTCAGGCGTGCCACCGAGACTCACAAGCAGCAGAAGCGCATTACGCGGAATTAGAATCACTTGTGTCAATAAACTATGCCTTCGCTCCTAAATTAGTTCTTGGAGATTTCAATGCAAGATTGATTAAAGCCCTTCCACACGAGACTTGCGTAGGACCTTACACTTTTGGGATCGAGCGACAGGATCTTGATTTTCTTAGTGATGCCCAGCTGGAAAACCGTTTCAAATTTGTAGAGTTTTGTCTGGAAAACCAATTTGTGGTGAAAAACACATTCTTCTGCAAACCCGAAGCTGAACTTGTGACATACAGAAGTGTAGGGGTTAAGGACTGGAGCCCTCCATGGCATCCACATCAATATAGCCAAATGGATTATATTCTCGTTAATGAACCATGGAAAAATGGTATCACAGATATTTTCGCCACAGAGGTGCATGACATTGACACGGATCATAAGATGTTGATTGCCAACGTCCGTCTAAAACTGAAGAAGAAAGGCCGTGTCAAAACTACTTCACGGATTAAATTTCATAAACCTTCGGGAGATGAAATAGCCAATTATAATGCTTGTGTGGCACAAAAAGCTGATGATCTTCAATCATGTGATAATACTGACAGTTTTGATTTGCTGAACTCAATTCTTCTTGAAAGTTCGCAAGCCACGCTCCCAAGATGTCATCCAGAGCAGAAAAAGGATTACATTTCGAAAGATACATGGGACCTTCTAGAAAAACGATGGGAAGCCATTTCAAACCAAGATTCGGCCTTGGCGGAAACGCTGAGCAAGGATATAACCAAGAGAGTTCGACTTGACAAAGAGCAACACTTACTGAACGAATTAGAAGCGATTGATCAAGATGGTTATAAATGGGATGGATTGAAAAAGATGAGAGCCAAATTCACTCCTAATTTTACTAAGTTCAAAGATTCCGCTGGCAATCATGTTCCATACAGTGACTACCCGCAGAAAGCTGCAGACTACTTGGCGACAACCCAATGGAAATGCCCTTCAGCAGAAGACCCAGTTGCACCTTCAAGGATCGATAGCCCTTTGCAGGACGGCAGGTACATCGTGTCTGACGACCCTTTCACAATAGATGAGTTAGATGCTGTTCTAAAAAAGGTTAAAAATAACAAGGCTCCAGGAGTAGATGGTGTTCCAGGAGAGCTTTTTAAATGGCTTGATCAAAATAATCGGAAACTTTTCCTTAAGGTTGCTAACACTTGTCTTAGACATGAGGAGGTGAAACAACATCATATGAATGCTGTCGTTGTTAGTATTTACAAAAAGGGCGATGCTTCGTCTTTAGCTAACTACAGACCCATTTCTTTGCTAAACAGCTGTTACAAAATCATGGCGGCCTTGGTCAAGGAACGGCTAGACTCTGGGCTTGATGCATGGATCTGTTCCACACAGTATGGCTTTAGGAAACATAGAAGCACAGCCCAGGCCATCTTCCTGGCCAGGCGTCTCCAGGACATAGCAGAAAAATCCAATGCCAGATGTACACTTGTTCTATTAGACTGGGAAAAGGCTTTCGACCGAGTATCCCAAGATAAACTAATAGAAACTTTATATCGCTTGAAGGTACCCGAAAAACTCTGCAATCTGATCGGGAGTTTGTATAACGATCCCCAATTTAAAGTTTGCGTGGGAGAAGCAGAATCAACGTGGAGATCGCAGTGCTCAGGAATTCGGCAAGGATGCCCGCTTTCCCCTTATTTATTCACCTTGGTTATGGGAGCCCTTTTTGCGGATGTCATGGAAGAAATCTATACGCCCAGACAACTTGAACCGCTAGATGGTGTCTACTTCAGTAAAATTTTGTATGCTGACGATACATTGATTTTTGGAGCCAACACAGTGCATAAACACTTTCCTTCATGCCATCGAGCGCCGCTCTAAATATTTTGGCGTTAATCTTAATTATGATAAATGCGTCAATCTGACCGCCAACCAGCGACAAAGCTCTGTGCGTTTTGCACAAGAAGGACCGGCAGAGGGGGCATTTGTCCCAAGGAGGAAATCGGCAGTGTATCTAGGGACCCTTTTGACGGATTCCTTTGATAATAGAGCAGAGATTCTCAACAGAATAGGGGATTGCATTGCTACATGTCGGCGCTTAAAGCTATTTTGGGATAAAGCTAACACTTCAATCAAATGGAAAATCCAAGTGTTCACGGCTATCATAAGATCAAAACTGCTATATGGTTTAGAATGTATACAGCTGACCCAAAATGAAATCTCTAAGCTCAATGCTTTTCAAAACAAAACATTACGACGTATTCTCAAGAAACCTCCTACTTTCATAGACCGGGAACAGACCAACCTGAAGATGTATGATGAGATCAGACAGGAACATGGGTGCCATTTTGAACCTTTCGGAGACACTTGGAGAAAAAAGAAATTGAAACTTCTAGGGCACATGCTTAGAAGTAGCAGAGCTGACCCTTTGAACCAAGTCACGTTTGCAGCAGATGGACTTCGTCCCCGTTCGATAGACAAAAGGCGGCCAGGTAGACCCAGACTAGATTGGCTAACTGAAACATATAAAGACGCCTTCCAGCACATGTATGGCCACGATCAGTTTTTTGACCCTTCAGATCTTGAACGCATGAATCGAGTCAAACAATGGGCTACACAACGGATTGGCCCTTTCTAAAGGGGGCAAGTCCCAGGCCACTGGCCTCTCAAGGTACTCTCGTGGTAATTTCATAAGTGCAGGTGTGGACGGCATTGTGAATTTATTTGAGGAGTTCTTTTTATTGGAAGGGTGTGGTGTCGGTTTGTACAGTCTCAGTTTTTACAATTTGTCCGTCGGGAGCCCATATGCTCGACCGAAAAAAAATACCCTCCAGCAGTCTAACTCAGATATGGAAAGTTCATCATTTATAGATGGTTCCGCATGGGACACCCATGTGTTTAAATAGCTATCTAAACGTTTACTGGAGGGCACAAAAAATAACCTTGGTACAACAATAATATAATACTACAACCATATAGAAATGGATAACCAAACTATAAAACCACATGACAATCAAATTATAACCATATTTGTATATACACACATATAATACATTTGCTTACATTTCATTGAACACCATATGCTATTTCAACCATAAACATAACATGGCCATGATTAGTTATAATTACCATAGTTATTGACAATCATATGACATATAAATAGCTTAGTTATAACCACATAGATATATAATGACACAAAAATCATATGACAACCATAAACTGGTTAGTGGTTTGGAACATTTTTTATTTTTCCATGATATATGGGAATGTCATCATCCCAACTGACGAACTCATATTTTTCAGAGGGGTAGGTCAACCACCAACCAGATAATCATTAACCATCATTAACCATATAATAACCATTCATATTACAGTAACCATTAATATTAACCATTAATATTAACCATTAATATTACAGTAACTGTTAATATTAACCATTAATATTAACTATTAATATTAACCATTAATATTAACCATTAATATTACAGTAACTATTAATATTAACCATTACTATTAACCATTAATATTACAGTAACTGTTAATATTAACCATTAATATTAACCATTAATATTAACCATTAATATTAACCATTAATATTACAGTAACTATTAATATTAACCATTAATATTAACCATTAATATTACAGTAACTGTTAATATTAACCATTAATATTAACCATTAATATTACAGTAACTGTTAATATTAACCATTAATATTAACCATTAATATTACAGTAACTGTTAATATTAACCATTAATATTAACCATTAATATTAACCATTAATATTACCCATTAATATTAACCATTAATATTACAGTAACCATTAATATTAACCATTAATATTACAGTAACTGTTAATATTAACCATTAATATTAACCATTAATATTAACCATTATACCATATTAACAGTATATTACCAACCAATGGTAGCTTGGTCAACCACCAACCAGTAAAACAATGGTGTTTCCCCTCGCTGCAGGTGGTGCCCGTGGTTCCCGCGGCCGCGGATCCGAGAGCAGCACAACAGCTGCCGGCGCGCCGGCCATGCCAGGCTCGACGGCCGAGGACTGCGGACCAGGGATGCTGGTGGCCCATTGTTATTTAACTATTACCATCTGGTTATTTAACCCATAGGAAAATGGAGGTTTTAATGGGAAAACCATAGGAAAACCATAGGAAAACCATAGGTTTTATGGTGATTTAATGGGATTTAATGGGATTTAATGGGATTTACCGTCTGGTTATGACTAACAGTTTGCCATGGAAAATCACCATTTTTAATAGGTAAACCATCTATAAATGGGCCATCTATACCATGGCTATGTTAAATAACCAGAGGGTATATATATAATATATATATATATAATGTTATATATATATGTGGTTTTCTTTACCCAAAGATGACATATATGATGTTATGGTTATATATATATATACATATGGTTTTTACCCTATAAGGTATTATAAACCATAGTTATAGCCAGTTATATAGGTATTCTAAACCATAGTTAGGTGTTTCAATACCATAGTTATTTAAAGGAAGTTTAGTTCGAAAACTTTCGAGTTAACGATTGTCATGATGAGCATTTCCACCATGTCAACCACATCATCATCAAGTAGTTTGGAAGTGTAACAGTTCGGAAGCGTGTAAATTGACGGGCGGCAGCACTCTCGGGCGCGAAACCCTGTGTTATTTTCGGGTAATGCGGCGCCATGGGTCGCCAAAGTAGGGTTTCTGTTTCCGCGGTTTCGTGCCTCGATCTGCGAAAGCTGTCAGCAAAATGTACACCAGACTGTAGCGAGAGCTCGATTTGCATTTCAGAATGTTAAACAACTGTCACGATCGGAGCGCTTTTTGGAATGTGCACGAGACTGTAGCGAGTTCGATTTCACGAAAAAATCAAAACAAACTGAGGTGCGCAGACTAGCGCCGGATTTGTGTGGTGGAGTCCCCATTGTCAGTGCTGTGCGAAGGTTGGTCGATTTGCTCCTGGCAAGTGGGTTTACAATTGGCTGTGACGCAACGCATTGTGACGCAACGCATTGGCAGATTGCTTTGTCTATTTTTTGGGGGTTGCTGCAAGTAATAATTGTGATTAATTGTCATTTATTGCCATGACGATGTTGTTGATGTTTCCATCACTGTTGTTTAACTGTTTCTTTGTTTGTTTGCCTGGTTGGTTTGTTGGTGGCTCGGTCGACCTGTAAACGCGCACTTTCTCATGCGCTTTTCCCATAGGCACAGCGTGTTTTTGTGCATTTTTTACCACGTATATCATGGTTTCGTGGGGTGGGGTGGGGTGGGGTGGGATGATAACGTTCATGTTACGCGTGATGCACAACGCACTGCGATGTTGATGTAATGTTCGTGCACGCTGACATCGTTACGCAGTGCTACGTTGATGGATGGGGTGGGGTGGGGTGGGATGATAACGTTCATGTTACGCGTGATGCACAACGCAATGCGTTTCAAATTGAGAAAGACAACGCTTGGCTCCCATGAAAAAAAGGAGTGGACACGCCTCCCAAAACCAACACCACGAAACCCTCATATACGTGGTAAAAAATGCACAGACACACGCTGTGCCTATGGGAAAAGCGCTTAATGAAGCGCGCGTTTACAGGACGACCGACCGTTGTTGGTTGGTTGTTGTTGGTTGGTTGTTGGTTGGTTGTTGTTGGTTGGTTGTTGTTGGTTGGTTGTTGTTGGTTGGTTGTTGTTGGTTGGTTGGTTGGTTGGGTTGGTTGGTTGGGTGGGTGGGTGGGTTGGTTGGTTGGTTGGTTGGCTGTTTGGTTGGTTGGTTCGGTTGGTCGCCATGTGTCTGAATTACGCTGCCACTCCAATGGCCCCTTTACCCGCAACTTAACCCTATCTCCAGATAATCTGATTCCAGGGTAAACTCCCATGCCACTCGCACGAGTGGAACACTTAGAATGCCAAGAGGATTGGACGTGAGCGAATCCCAAGAGACTCTGGTTTGGTAGTGATTTTTCTACCGTTTTGGAAGGATGGGATGAGATGGCTACATGGAACCATGTTGAAACTCTGATCCCATCTGTGCAATGAGATGTAACCAAGCTCTGGACACACACACACACATATATATATACTTGCATCCACTTAGCGGCATTACGGTATTACAAAAAAAATTGCCCTTACACGAGAAAGTTACTTACACGAGAAAGTTACTGAAACGAGAAATAAAAATAAAAAAGTGGAGTAGACAGCTTCTTTTAAGAAAGTGTTTGTAAAAGGAATGAAGGAGAAGGAAGCATATAAACCAAAAGGAGTGCTAATGTCTCCATGGGTGAAATATCAGATTGCGTGTGCTCAAATTTTAATGCATGTGTGTGCCGGCAGTGACAATGTCATGTCTTCCAACAACAAGAAAATAGCTTCAATCATCGGTCCACGCATTTTTTCTCTTGGGCAAACGAGGATTCCAAATATCTACAGCAAGTTTGGTTTGTGCAAGCCACAAACAGGTGAATTAAAGATGGGTTCCCATAGATTTTGAAATCATATGAATTAGACTCGAATAGGCTGAAGCAGCCATGTGCTGAAGCAGCCATAGCTTGGCCGAAGCAGCCATAGCTTGGCCGAAGCAGCCATAGCTTGGCCGATGCAGTCAAAATGCTACTTCTCATCACTTTGTTTTTTCTTTTTCATTCATCCACTTAACCCCTTTTCTTCTCACAATTTCGATCCGCATAGTGGAAGCAAGCTTGCTTTCCGATGGCCATGTGCTGGTTTGAAGCAGCCTGTACTTCTGGTACAGCTTTTCCACATGGAACCTTTTGAGAAGATCCCTTTGGATGACTTTGGCATCAGGCTTAGTGACTACACTGGGGTTGCCACGTCATCGTGGAAGTTCGGGCGGCGGCATCATCATCAGCATGGAAACGGTCATATGTAGTTTAAGCCTAGAGCCTAAATGTGCGAGAAACCGCAAATGATTATGTTTCAGAACATGTACAGCAAACATGAGACAAACCGACTGACAACAGGACATCCCCCTAAGAGAGTCGACACTTTTACCTTTCAACCTGTCATGTTTGTGGGAAATTAAAAGCAGCTTTTTTTTCGATCCCGCATGGAAGGCACAATCAAAACTGCCTATAGGTCCGAAGTGCCTATGTCGCAGCCACATCGTCGCCTATGGCCGAGGCAGCCACACGGCCGATGCAACCGTGGTATGGCCGATGCAGCCACGTCGTCTCGTCTATGGCCGAGGCAGCCACATCACTTGTCTCCATTGTCCTCTTCGTCGTCATCGTCGTCGTCTCCCAAAGGATTCCAGACGTCGTCTTCTTCATCTTCGTCGTTTTCCTCTTCGCCTTCCTCCTGCTCATCCTTTGTTTGCTTGGCTTTGGCTTTTGCCTTAGCCTTTGGTTTGGCCTTTCCCTTGCCTTTGGCCTTTGCCTTTACCTTTGCCTTTGGTTTTGCGGTCTGATTCACAGGTGCCTGCCCACTGCCACCGACGGCTTCACTGTAAGCTGACGAAAACAAGCTGGACTCAGGGTTTGTCATTTCTTTTTCAAGCAATGCAAGCAGCCGGTGGTGCTCTGGGTTGAAGGCAACTCCTACATACCCTATACCCGATTTCGCAAGGCTGCCCAAGCCATGCGGCCGTCCAGAGGTGTCAGATCGATAATGATCTTCGCGAAAAGTCGTGGATCGACTCGTCGCAGAGCTCATAGGACTGTGGTAGCAAACTGGCTCCAAGACCGAACCAGTCTGTGAGGTTATATTCCAGGCCGAAACAGCCTGTGATTGCAGGCCGAGGCAGCCTGGAACGTTTCACGGTTTAAGCCGAAACAGCTTTTACACACGGAAAAGCTTGTGAGCCGAAAACAACGAGAAACGACTTGAGTGAGGCTTCTAAGGAGGGGACTAACAGTTCTCTCCTTAGACTGACAGCAGCGAAGTGTGTAAGGAGAGGGCTGTGAGAGGACTATTCGAAAAAGGTTGTTTTGCCCTAAGGAATTTTATTCAATAGTCCTCTCACAGCCCTCTTCTTACACAGCTCACTGACGAAGGCCCAAGGCAGCCAGGGTGGCCGAAACAGCCAAGCTCAGGCAACATGACGACCTGTGACGACCTCTCCTTACACAGCAGGTTTTTGGTTAAACATGCTGTGTAAGGAGAGGTCATTTCGTCCTCTCCTTACACAGGTAGGGGACGTCCCCGATGCTCGGTTGGAGAGGACAAACAGAGGACAACAGCTTGTAAAACCGAAACACTTAGTAGTATTACACATTCGTCCTCTATTCGTCCTCTCCTTACACAGCTAGGGGACGTCCCCGACCTTCGGTTGGAGAGGGCAAATCGCCCTCTCCATAGGATAGGGTTTTTGCTTATATCCCTTAGGAGGTTAGGGGACGTCCCCGAATTAGAGTCTTAGGAGGTTAAGGGATGTCCCCGAATTACCCCTTAGGAGGTTAGGGGACGTCCCCGAATTAGAGTCTTAGGAGGTTAAGGGATGTCCCCGAATTACCCCTTAGGAGGTTAGGGGACGTCCCCGAATTAGAGTCTTAGGAGGTTAGGGGATGTCCCCGAATTACCCCTTAGGAGGTTAGGGGACGTCCCCGAATTAGAGTCTTAGGAGGTTAGGGGATGTCCCCGAATTAGGGTCTTATAGTCTTAAGAGGTGACATCCCTGTAATTCTTAAGATGATTTTTAAACATATGTCAAAATCCCTTATGACATAAAAAAGAAAATATCCCCCTTACCAGGTTAAAGGACATTTGAATAGTAAACAGTAAACATGTTACATATTTTCCCCTTTTTGGATTCAAATACTCTTTGGTGGTTTCAAAGTCTCTTCCACAACCTGGTCCCAAGAAGGCCACAGCAGCCACTATTTTCTAAGAGACAGTCTGTCTTCTCGAAACCCTTGCTGGCCGAAACAGCCAGGCGATTTGGCCGAAGCAGCCAAGCTTCTGTGGCTGAAGCCTGAAGCAACCACTTTTTTCAAAAAAAAGTTTCGGGCAGGCCGAAGCAGCCTGGCAACGAGCAGGCCGAAGCAGCCTGACTACGCCCTTAATCTCAAGCCTCGGCCGCAGCAGCTTGGGTGAGTTGAAATACCCAGGTGGCTCCTGAGCAGTGTCCAACCCTCAATCGATTGTCCACTTCTGACCTCAAGTTTGGCAGCATTGGCTGATTGTCTTCTGTATTCAAACTCAAGTGTGCTGACCTTAATATTTCACAGCTTGCCATTTCATCTGCTGCTGCATCAGCAGCGAGTGCCACAACTCTTGACCGCAGGTGTTTAAAAAGATTTTTCTTCAAACGCCCAGGATTCTGACTAAGAGGAGCCATATAAAATCTAGAGCAAGCACACGCTTCATGACTGCCCATGTGGCTAAGGAGACATTGGCAGCTCCTGTTCCAGCTTGCCTTGCTTGGCCTAAAAAGCCACTTCGAGTTGTCAAGTCTGGGGCCACAGCCATGAATCGTATGGCCAACCGCCCATGCCGCTCATCCCGCATCAAAGAAATGTGAGAAGATTTCGCAATGAACGTTTGGTCCAAAGCTTTTAACCCCTCTGCCAAACACCATGCCATTTGCAGCTCTTTTTGCGTCAATGATCTTTTCTCGCCAAAGCACTCCATCAGCTCTTGAAACTGACTCAATGCCAGGGCTGCATCGGGACTAGGACCAACACAGCCCCCTTCCTTCAACCATTCCTTCACCGCTGCCTTGTGCGCCTTGCTTTTATGGTGCTTCATCAAATTGCAGTTCTGCAGTTGGCCCTTCTTGGTCATTGAATAAGAAGCGAAAGGATTGGAAACCCCAGTTTCCTGGCACACTTTACAACCAACACCCCAAGGTTGCTGCTTCACATCCAACCATGACCCTAGCTCTGGCTGGCCATCTGAGACGAGGAACATGTTACACCATTTTTTGCCCGAACTACGCCATCTGAATTTGGCCCCGGTTTCCAAGCTTGACATTGCTACCGTGGCCGAAGCAGCCACTAAAATGGCCGAGCCAAGCCAGTACCGCGGCCGAAACAGCCACAATGGAGCGGCGCATCTTAACCATTGAGCCAAAAGAAAACGAGAAAAGAAAATAGTCATGACACTTGTTAAAATATCTAGCCGGGCGTCTATACGAGAAATTTCCTTCTGCGGACGTCGCCAGGCAGAGAACAGAAAAGCTGTCCCACAATAAGTGTGTCAGAAGAAAAATGTGTCATATACCACAACTAAGGAAAATTGAGCTGAGAATTCTAGTAGAACGCATGTGGCATGGTTTTAAAAGTCATGAAGGTTTTTGTAACAAAGTCTGAAAATACAAAGCGACGAGTTCTGAAAATAGCTTAATTTTGAAAAACCAAAACGAGAAAATATCTCCAAAGCCCCAATTTTTTTGTAATACCGTAATACGCTTAAGTGGATGCAAGTATATACATATGTGTATATATATATACATATGTGTATATATATATAGATATCATTTTGCACCTATATCTATATCTATATTTATATCTATCTACCTACCTTCTGTATATATATATTTAATATACATGTATAGAAACTCCTTTTTTCAAGGTGTTGCCGACCACCAATTCCTACAAGACTTGAGGAGTTTGCTGTGGCCAGCCAGTTGCTTGAAGGCGCGGGTGTTCGAACTGATGGTTATCTGACCGGTAAACGAGCATGAAAAATAACGCACACATTATATGCAGACATGACTATCGCATTTGTATTTGCCACATTGTTCAAGTGTAATAGTATGTCGGTAAACATGGATCTTAATACATATGTGTGAAAGCCCTGTATGGTATGTGTATACTGTATATGCAAGCATGTTGATGTACACCTTTGTATGTATATATATATATATATCTATATACATATACGTGTATATCTCGAGAGATATAATGCATGTATGCGCATGGGTGAGTGTTCCCCTGGCAACACACAGAGGTATACCCTCGGACAATCAAACATGACACTGAACATTTCCCCATTCATAGATGATTTTCCCATAAACATATATTTTTCCAATTGCCATGCTTGATTACCGGAACGTGTACAAATCACAAAGTATACACTGTATATGTGAAGTATTGTGAAGTCTATTTTTGATTATATATTTAGTTGTTTTAGATATGTTTTTTTTAAAGAATATATGTCTATACGCACATATAACATAAATAACACCAAGCTTGGGTTGCAAACCAAACTGGTTGGAGTTACCATGTGATCCGCGGGCCAAGGCTTGTACGGCAAGCGGCTTGAAGCCAGCAAGGCAGCTGGCTGTGGGGGTCCTGCTTTCGCAGGAGAGGAACATTTGAAGATTTGATAGTTGATGTTGGTTGATGTAGATTGCTATAAGGCTATATTTCATATTATTGCTTTGTAATTATTTGTATACCATCTATATATATATATATATACATACACACACATACATATATATATATATACACACCGACCTCTACCTTAAGAAATTAATCCAGGTAGACCGTTGGTTATCCAATTATTTTTTTGCAATTAATTTTGAATTGGGTGTTTTTTTTCGAGAACTCTATTTTCCGAGGATTAATTTAAGTTAGGTGTGCCCAAAATAATTTAGTCTGAATGCTTGAGAATGAGAGTGGGGCCACCTCGAATTAATTTGGCAATGTTTCGTCAAACTAATTCAAACCATGGGGTCCCAAACCAGCACACCCACCCTCAAATTAACTTTACGCGTGGCCACGCGCGCTTGGAAAAAAAATGTTGGCGCAAAAAGAAATAGATTGGGTGTTTATTTATTCGTCAGGTTTTTTAACGGGTTTTCAATTCTCATTGCACGCAATCAATATAATTCTGTTCCAAACGCATCTTCTTGCTTGTAAATGCCACCCACCCCCACCTTGCCTGGAAACCACAGAGCCGCGAAAGAGTGAAAATACAAACTTTGCTTCCGGGAGGGAGCCTGCGGCGGATGAGTCTATGAGTCTATGAGTCTATCTATCTATCTATCTGTCTATCTATCTATCTTTCTATCTTTCTATCTGTGTAATTTTCTGTGTAATACCTAAATTCACCATTCCATCATTTCAGATTAAACTGATTGAACCATTCTTTTGAATCATTTCAGATATGAACTGCCTATGTCAGAGGTATCTGGCCGCTATTCCAAGCATCGGTAGACCACCTGTTCCAGGCCATGGAAATTCTGAGCACGGTACCGGAGCCCGGGGGCTCAGCACGGCCGTTCAAGGCTGATTGGTTGTTGGTGGTTCCATTCATATTTGTTGATTTTCCATCAATAAAATCGGGTGAGGATCTTATTTGATTAACCAACATTTTTCTCGAATGGGTTGAACCTCTTGTAGAAATAAACGTGTTTCCTTCCCGGGCCCGGTGTCACCAAGAAGTCTCTGGTCATTTCCCTGGGATGATTGGAAGGGTTGAATGGGTCAAACACATAGCCACACACACACACACATATATATATATATAGATACCGCCATAGATATAGACAAGATATAGAAACAGAGAGATATAGCTATAGATATAGATATAGACATAGAGGGAGTTCCCAAGTGCGGCAGAAAATGGCTGTTTGAGGAGGGGTCTGAGAACAAACACCTATAACCTATAGGACCTACCTAGGACCTACCTAGGACCTACTGTAGGAAATTGATTTGTCCTGATCTGGGCCTAAACTGACGGCTTCAGCTATTGCAATCTCTTGGTTTCTTGGGTTAGTGAAAGCAGAATGTTCTTCCGTTGTTAGTGAAAAAAACGCCCCTGGGAATGCGAAACAAATTCTGCCCCGGAATTGCCTTCCTTGTATTTTCAGGTCTTGAGCCTTTGTTGTAAGTTCCAAGGGGGTGTTGTTTCTCGTTGCACTAACATTGGGATTTCATCCTGCTCAGCTTGCCACGGGAGGATCAGCTGGTTAGTGGAGTGCTACTGCATGACACCAGCACAGCCGGGCTGGCGCAAGAGCTGCTGGGCGCAGCGGCGCAGCTGTGGGAAGTGGCGATGGCCTGGGGATGGGTTATTATTCGGTCACATTGAAGTGGAATGAGGCACAAAAATGACAGTCTGACCCTATTTCAGCCATTTCAAGGTTGGTGAGTTTTTGGGATTCCTCATCAACTTCCGCTTTCGTGAAGTTGACAGACATGAGTGTTTAAAACACCAACATTGCTATACATTGCTAAGAAACAGGGGTATTACCAGAGGAAATGATGCGATGAAATCCACATCGCCATGTTTTTTTTTTTCTTTTTCGGTGGCCTAAGGGTTGTGTGGCTGGGCGACTGGGATTCATAGGTAACCTTGCCAATGTTAACGGACGAAGCATGGTTTGTTGAAGGTTTGCATTGGGGTTTGCCTGGTTGACAATGTGCCCCTCGCTGAGATGCACAGAACCAAAAGAAGTGCCGTAAGTAGAAGTGATTTGATATTGACCTGGTTTTAAGAATGCCGTGTGGGGGTTACAAACAAATATAGGTTTGTCTGAAAGTAGGATAAGTATCGGCCGCCTCCAAATTTGATCGATGATGATCATTTTTGATCACACCCTCTGGATCCTTCTGGTAATTTAACGTAGCTGTGGAACACCACAATTCTTAATACTTAGATAAACATAAATCATCAAACTAAATTTTGCCATGGCTTCCATAGCCATGTTAAACAACCAGAGGGTATAGAACGGCCCGATGTTTCATGGTAGTTTCACGGTGAAGCACCCCAAGTCTTATGACTTTTGGTGAGTTTTGACCCTTGATCCCTTTCTGACCGATTGGCCTGTCCAAAAAACAGGATCTCCAGTGATATCCGCACCAAAAACTGGAATTTCATCCATGGATTTGATGGAAAAACATAGAATATCTCTAAACCGAGTGATTTATCATGATTTATCACCATCTTGACAATAAAGTGAGGGTATACCATGGTATGCTGACAGTTTTCAGAGAACCCCAAATCATATCAAATCAGTGAGATATTTTAAAAAAATACAATTATTTTTGGCTGGCTAATCTCCATGAATCATATCCCTATCATATTCCAATATTTTTCAACCCCAACTAAGCTCCGGAATGTACCTATACCATTAGAGTCCCATTATGTTCCTATCATACCATGATATTCCCACCATCTTCCCATGATCTTCCCCCTTTCCCATCAGATTTGTTATCCCATTAGAGCCCACAAATTCGTCCATTTTCGTCTCCGATGCCAGAGAGTTGCCGTCCTAGGCAAAACAGCTCCAGGGGATGTCCCACTCTATGCGGATGAAGCCAGTGGCAAAGTCTATGAGGCAATGCCCTGCATTAGGCGCACCGCTGCGTGCCGTTTTTTGGCGATTTTTGAGGGGATCTTCGGAGCAAATGGGGGATCTAACCATGAAAACAAGACATGGTTTTGGGAAAACAATTGGGGATTTCTTGGAACATGGGGATTTCACCAAGATAGATAAATTTGGTGATTTTTGCCATCAAATATGTGGATTTCAGCCACTCCAAATGATGATATCAAATGGGGATGTCCCAAAATGGAGACCCCGCAGGCATTACATGCGCATGGCGGAGCTGTCCCTGACGGCCCGGAATCTGCCGGAGGTGCCTTAACTGGGTCAGAAAGGGGTAGTTCACCCGGAAAAAATGGGGGGATTCAACATGATCTAACAGGAAAACATGGGATTTACCGAGGAAAATGGGGGGGATTTAGCCGCTGGTAGTTTAACATGGGGACAATTACCATTGTTAGTAAAGAATTTGGATGGACAAAAAAGTCTTGAATCTTTCCATTTGAATGCTGAAATGTCATGAAATAGCAAGTTTGTCCAGCTTTCGAAAAATGAATGTTGGTTGTTACAAGTTGACCAGTATGGACATGGGTCAAATTTTTAAGAACTAGGGGACGATTGTGCTTATATAATCTTATATAATAATCATTTTTGGTACTACACATGCAATGTTGGGGTGCCAAGCTTGGCCCCATATCCAGGATCTTATCACCCTGAGTTGTTGTTTTTGTTTTTTCTTGGGACCCCTGATAAAAAAAAAAACTTAGCACTTTAACAAAATCCATGACAGTACGATCTAGCTGTGAGCCACTTGATTGTTCTCATGATTCTAGATGATAGCAGTCATCCTTTTCCAAGAAGTAATCTGGAAGTAAGCCTTTCCCATTATATATATATAATACTATATAATACCCCCAAGAAACCTTGGTTTAGTATTGGATCTATATGGATCTATGCCATTTGAGGATCCACATGGTATATTATCACCATTTCAGGGCGGTTATATTACCCATGTTGAACCACAACCGCCGCGCCACAGAAAGCGGATGCCGCCGCTGCGCAGCTCCATCATTATGTGCGCCAGCTGGTTGGGGACAAATGGAGGCTTCCTAAGTCATAGGGCTACAAAATGGTCATCCAAAATCTAGAGATTTTCCATGAAATAAACCAAGCATTTTAAGGATCCCCCATGTATTAGGAACCTTTTTCCTTCTGCTTCTCCCATTGCATCGGCAGGTACAGTCGTTGCATAAGGAAGTGAAAACTGCCGAGGTCATGACGCTGTCGGATGGGAACCCCCCATGGCCTGTTTGGTAATGTTAGTTTTCGGCATCACAAACCACATTTCTTATGATTTGCGCCAAAAAAGTGCAACCCGGGCAATGGTAATTTTGGGGATGGATTACTGTTGGCTTCCATTGGCTTCCATTCTTTTTATGGTTAGCCACTGTGCTTCTGGTGGCTTCTCAAGGCAAACCCCCGGGTACACCAGCTTGGTGTTCACCACTTCTAGCGGAGTATGCGAACGGGGAATTGGTCAAATGTCTCGAAATTAGCTAGCCTCTCATTTTTTCAGAGTTATCACTCATTTTCAACGCTAAACGATTATCTAGACAAACATGAAGCCAAGAAACTATCTCCAGATGGTCAGCACTTGCAACTATTTGCAGTACCATCTGGAGATCAGTGTTGTTAGTTTTGAAGAGACCACCAACATAGTTGGACACATTTCTAACTATTTGCAGTTTTTAAAAGTCTACCCCATTTTGATCCATGGACGCTGGAATGTTGCCTCGCCAAAGGCTGCCTGGACTGGTCCACATGAGGATTCCGAGAGCCAAGGTGCGCTAAACGTTTGGAAAGCTGTCCCTAACATGAAAACATATGAAAACCACAGTTTTGGTGCTGAGATCCGGAACAATAGTGGTATGATGAGGCATTTTTTGGGACATGATGTGAGATCTGATGGAGATATTAGTGGAATATTAGTGGGATATATCATGATATATCTGGAGAAGTGATAACGACCGATATATCTGGACGAAACCACAAGACATGATGCTTAGGATATCTTAGGATTAGGGGGGATCATCCCCAGCCTACGCAACCAGCTGACCTGACCTCTCCATCATCCAGTTTGGTGATGTTCAAAATCCATAAGGCAGGACATGTACCAACCCCTGTATACTGTATGGGTAACAAAAAAACACTGTATATGTCTATCCACCTACATATTATATCCAGATAGACAAATATGATCAAATATGCATATATACTAAACATGTAAAACCATTGGGACACCAACATATTTCGAATACACTGCGATTTTGGGGTGAACCCCAACCCGCGGCTGTTTGGCTCCCAGCCGGCACACGAACGGCCATCCCTGAATTGATGGGAAAATTATGGGAAAAGATGGGAACATGCAAAATTGTGATGAGAGATGGGAAAATCAGCCTTCACTTGCTGAACGCTGGAAGCCCCACAACGGTGTATATGTATGTATGTATATATATATACCGTATAGGTTTTGAGAACATCACGTAAGAGGCCCAGCAGATCCCAGTCAAACCACCCAGTCCAGATACTTCAAAAGGATACTGCCGGCCGGACGGGACGTGCGCCGAAGCGCTCCCATTCGATTCGATTCGCAGATCGGGCGAAAGGGGCGATGCGCAGAGATGAAAGGACGCAGCATGGGAGATCTGGGATGATACCCTCTGGTTATTTGTTACATAGCCATGGTATAAATAGCCCATAGAAATAGATGGTTTACCGTTCTTAAACATGGTGATTTACCATGGCAAACTGTTAGTCATAACCACATGATACCTGTTCATTTATGGCTGAATCCCATTCATGATGCTGCCATTGCCCCATGAGTATCCCCATGTAACTCGGCGCAGAACGGATATCAACTGCGAATTGGGTACACTTCGAATGCTACACTTCGAATGGTTTGAAGCGATTCATTCTTCGGAACTCTAACAGATGAATGGGGAACTCCAGATGATAATCACTGACCATATCCCATAACTGACCATAACTGACCATAACCATAAGGTATAAATCATCATAGCAATGGTTTGAATTCCTATAGCAACTTTCGATCATTTTGGATCCGGTCATGGGGATGGTCAGCTGAAAGATCCACCCGTGGAATCAAAAAAGGTGATCTGTTTTTCCTTTTTTTGAGGGAGACAGTATACAACTGCAGATGTACACACACACATACAGAGATAATGTATAACATATAATAATAATAATAGTAATAATATTAATAAT
>CAMXCT020003999.1:0-48257 GCA_947184155.2 Cladocopium goreaui
GCTTTTGGGACATAGGACAGCATGGGACCACTATAAAATGGAAAACTATCTCCATCCCACCCAAAAAAATACCCAGCTGCCCTAAAAAATACCTAGCTCTGTCGATACAACAAAATACCCAGCTTGGAGTCTTTTTGTCGACAGGCCTTGGCTTTTGGACATGAGACCGCTATAAAATAGAAAACTTTCTCCAGCCTACCCCAAAAAACCCAGCGGCCCCAAAATACCCAGCTCTGTCGACACCCCAAAATACACAGCTTGGAGTTTTCAAATTTGACATCCCTGACAGCATGGCACCACTATAAAATGGAAAACTTTCTCCATCCTACCCCAAAATACCCAGTGGCCCCAAAATACCCAGCTCTGCCGATACCACAAAACACCCAGTTTGGAGTCTTTTTGTCGACATCCCTTGGCTTCGGGACATGACAACATGGGACCACTATAAAATGGAAAACTTTTTCCAGCTTGCCCCAAAATACGCAACTGTCCCAAAATACCAATTTTTGTCGATACCAAAAAATACCCAGCTTGGAATCTTTTTGTCGACATCCCTTGGCTTTTGGGACATGGGACAGCATGGGACCACTATAAAATGGAAAACTATCTCCATCCCACCCAAAAAATACCCAGCTGCCCCAAAATACCCAGCTCCGTCGATACCAGTCTTTTTGTCGACATCCCTTGGCTTTTGGGACATGGGACAGCATGGGACCAATGGAAAACTACCAGAAAATAAGTCTTGGTCTTTGTGTCAGCATCCCTTGGCTTTGGGACGTCCCGGGCTAAAGAAAAATGTGGTGTCTTTGGGGCGATGATGGTGGGAGGAGGTGGGGAGGCTGCGGCACTATAAAATGGAAACCCCCAACCCCCAGAAAATCCTACCAGGAAGGGCATGTAATCTCTATAAAATCAGAGCACCCAACCCCTCAAGAAACCATTCATTTTTGGATGTTGTAAAATTGAAGCTATATACAGGGGGTTGGGGGTTCCCATTCTATAGTAAAAAGTTGGCTAGTTCCTTCATTTTAAAGCTAGGCTCCAGGGTACGTTGGGGCCTCCCATTTTATAGTGATGGAGGGTTTTGCAGTAAATTTGTAGCTGTAAATATTTGCTTTTTCAAATGAATTTCTTATCTTATAGAGGTGCACCTGTTTTGTGACCCTGGGTGTTTCCATTTTATAGAGGTCCCACTCCGGGGGGGGATGGGTGCCCCCGTTTTAGTACTATAAAATGGGGGCACCCAACCCCCCGACTTAATCTAGTAGGGGATCGTACGCACATACGTACGCACAGACGTACGCACGTACGTTCGCACGTATGCACGTACGTACGTACCATGTTCAGACCCATGTTCAGAAATAAGGTTACCTTTGAAAAGCGACCCTCTAATACTAAATATGCTTTAGGAGGCTTAGGGTCGTACAGAAATAAGGTTACCTTTTATATAAAAGGTAACCTTAAAGGTAACCTTATTTCTGAACATGCATGTGAACGTGCGTGCGTACATGCACATGAATGTGCGTGCGTGCGTGCGTGCATGCGTACGTACGTGCGTACATGCGTATGTGCGACCCCTTCGTGCGACCCCTTCATGCGCCCTCCACCCTTACCTCCACGTTCGATCCCTCGTTCGCCCACACCCCTCGTTCGCCCGTCCGCTCGCGGCTGATGGTTCGCTTGTGGCGGTAAGATGTGCCAATCGCTTGTGGCAGTAAAAACCTTTAAGTTTTGCTGCCGCAAGTGATTCTTTTTAGTTGCCGCAGATGATTGCTGTTTTTGCGTGGCAGGTGCAGCATTTGAAGGCCTAATCGCTTGTGGCGGTAAGATCGCTTTTCCGTTTTCAATCGCTTGTGGCGGTAAAAAATCTATATGATGCCAGGGTATACAAAACCAATCGCTTGTGGCAGTAGGCGGCTGGGACTTGGGATTTGCACTTGGCAGTTGCTTTTGGAAAAGGCTTACCTTTCTTCTCTCGGCTCTAGGATCAGCTCTGGAAAATGTTGCTGCAATTGTGAACCCTGAGAACAAACCTACTAAAGTGAATTGGATCATCTCATGGCCCAGTGCTTTTGAAATGTCTGGAAAAATGTTCTTTAATAAGGGTTCACTAAGCGATTTGATGTTTTGGGGAACGGCAGACAAGCACGATTTTAGATGGTTAATATGAAACAGTTTACACTAAGGCAGGTCCCTTGTGAGTGGTCCTAAAAAGAACCATAGTTTATGTTACGATTAATATCTACTTATTGTGAAAATTTATGTTCCCATAACCAAGTGGCCCTAACATCCCCAGTGTGGGTAAATACGAATGGGATATTAGTGGGCTCTTCGGGATTCATCGTTGGTATTTTCAAATCTTGGGGACGTGGGTCCAGCTATTAAGTGGCTTGAATAGCATCGTTGTGGCTGGTAGATCCTACCCTTTTCTTCCCTAGCCCCACCCCACCCCCCAAGGTTGAAGTGGGATGGTAAGTCTCAGGAAGTGGAGTAGCGGTTTCCTATAATGAATGTAAGCAACGGTTGTGGCTGGTAGATCCTACCCTTTTCTTCCCTAGCCCCACCCCACCCCCAAGGTTGAAGTGGGATGGTAAGTCTCAGGAAGTGAACAGTTGTGGCTGGTAGATCCTACCCTTTTCTTCCCTAGCCCCACCCCACCTTTCAAGGTTGAAGTGGGATGGTAAGTCTCAGGAAGTGGAGAAGCGGTTCCCTATAATGAATGTAAGCAACGGTTGTGGCTGGTAGATCCTACCCTTTTCTTCCCTAGCCCCACCCCAGCCCCAAGGTTGAAGTGGGATGGTAAGTCTCAGGAAGTGGAATTGCGGTTCCCTATAATGAATGTAAGCAACAGTTGTGGCTGGTAGATCCTACCCTTTTCTTCCCTAGCCCCACCCCACCCCCCAAGGTTGAAGTGGGATGGGAAGTCTCAGGAAGTGGAGTAGCGGTTCACTATAATAAATGTAAGCAACGGTTGTCCCTGCCCCACCCCACCCCCAAGGTTGAAGTGGGATGGTAAGTCTCAGGAAGTGGAGTAGCGGTTCCCTATAGTGAATGTAAGCAACGGTTGTGGCTGGTAGATCCTACCCTTTTCTTCCCTAGCCCCACCCCACCCCCCAAGGTTGAAGTGGGATGGGAAGTCTCAGGGAGTGGAGTAGCGGTTTCCTATAATGAATGTAAGCAACGGTTGTGGCTGGTAGATCCTACCCTTTTCTTCCCTAGAAAAAAAAAAAAAAATACCATCCTTTCACCCCATTGCTTCCGCCGTCTTCCCCAAATCTTCTCTACAATACACTTCACATCCATTTCCACGCTGATCTACCCACCCCATCATCTTTTATAGTAAAACCACGATCATCCCTCCAATCACACTATTTTCCTCCCCCCATCCACTCCTCCCACCCCCAAGGTTGAAGTGGGATGGTAAGTCTCAGGAAGTGGAGTAGCGGTTCCCTATAGTGAATGTAAGCAACGGTTGTGGCTGGTAGATCCTACCCTTTTCTTCCCTAGCCCCACCCCACCCCCCAAGGTTGAAGTGGGATGGGAAGTCTCAGGGAGTGGAGTAGCGGTTTCCTATAATGAATGTAAGCAACGGTTGTGGCTGGTAGATCCTACCCTTTTCTTCCCTAGCCCCACCCCACCCCCCAAAGGTTGAAGTGGGATGGTAAGCCTCAGGAAGTGGAGTAGCGGTTCCCTTTATGAATGTAAGCAACGGTTGTGGCTGGTAGATCCTACCCTTTTCTTCCCTAGCCCCACCCCACCCCCCAAGGTTGAAGTGGGTTGGTAAGTCTCAGGAAGTGGAGTAGCGGTAGTGTTTCCCTATAATGAAGGTAAGCAACGGTTGTGGCTGGTAGATCATATAGCCCCACCCCACCCCCCACGGTTGAAGTGGGATGGTTAGTCTCAGGAAGTGGAGTAGCGGTTCCCTCTATAATGAAGGTAAGCAACGGTTGTGGCTGGTAGATCCTACCCTTTTCTTCCCTAGCCCCACCCCACCCCCCAAGGTTGAAGTGGGATGGTAAGTCTCAGGAAGTGGAGAAGCGGTTCCCTATAATGAATGTAAGCAACGGTTGTGGCTGGTAGATCCTACCCTTTTCTTCCCTGCCCACCCCACCCCCAAGGTTGAAGTGGGATGGTAAGCCTCAGGAAGTGGAGTAGCGGTTCCCTATAATGAATGTAAGCAACGGTTGTGGCTGGTAGATCCTATAGCCCCACCCCACCCCCCAAGGTTGAAGTGGGATGGGAAGTCTCAGGAAGTGATTGAATCTTACTGCCGCAAGTGACTGGTCACCCCCGCTCGCCCCCCCGCTCGCTCGTGCGGGCGACGTTCGCCCGCATGTTCGCCCCTACGTTCGCCCCCCCGCTAACCCCTTGTGCGGTTTTTAACATATCCACGGCAGCGAGGTTTTGAGTTTAGCTAAATAAAAATATATTATCTATATATATATATCAATATATGCAGCCGATAGGGGGTCTTTGGAAATGGATTCTAGGGTCCTTGGTGATTTAGTTCTACCTCTGATTGTGTGATATATGTTCCATTATTTATTTCTTTATCTATCGTATCTTATCTATTAAGGTAGGTGGTCTTGGTATATACTGGTGAAAATGATCCCAAAGGAAAGATCGTCTTGGGTTAGTGTCCCTTGGATGTTTCAATATATTGTTAATTCTTATCCGCCATTCGGTAATCATGCCAAGATGGGGATTGAGAATTAGTGTCTCCATCCATTTACCCTTCTATTCGTGGAAGTGCCAGTCAGAACAAACGATCACCATTCGATCGTAGTTCAAATAGTTTTTTTTTGGGTTGGGTACTTCGATAAAATATAGAATATATTATATCATCTATGTTTTGCAATTGATCTGGGTTCTCTGCAAATGGATTTTTGGGTCTTTCCAAATATTTAATATATGATGATGGAATTGAATTGTATTATAGGTACCTTATTATTTTCCCTATGAGGTAACCAATTGGTTGCTTAAATTGATCAGAAAGGACTGTTGTGGCCGCCCAAATCTCACACTTAATATGTATAAAGAATACTTCTTGTGAGATTTGGGTGTCACAACATTCCCTTCCGATAACTTGTGTTCTTGTGAGATTTGGGTGTCACAACATTCCCTTCCGATAACTTGTGTGTTGATATCTGTTCAAACCCCAAGGATTAATCTGGATTAATCTGGGACCAAAAAAAACAAAAAAACAAAAAAAAAACAAAAAAAACAAAAAAAAACAATGTTTTCAGGACTACTTGGATCAGGGCTATCTTTAGACTAGTCTCCAAAACATTGTTTTTTTTTGTTTTTTTGTTTTTTTTTGTTTTTTTGTTTTTTTTGTTTTTTTGTTTTTTTTGTTTTTTTTGGTCCCAGATTAATCCAGATTAATCCAAGCTAATCTACGATCATCAGATCTATTTAACATTTAAGTACTAACATGTGGTTGGCTAATTTTCTATATTCTCTGGTCATCTGCCTTTATTGGCTTTTAGCGCCGCTCTCTCTGTGTCTGGACTCCTGAAGCAAGTTAATCTAAGATCATCAGATCTATTTAACTACTACTTTCTAACATATGGTTGGCTAATTTTCGATATTCCCTAGTCATCTGCCTTTATTGGCTTTTAGCGTCGCTCTCTCTGTGTCTGGACTCCTGAAGCTATGGCATGTGGTTGGCTAATTTTCTATATTCTCTGGTCATCTGCCTTTATTGGCTTTTAGCGCCGCTCTCTCTGTGTCTGGACTACTGAAGCAAGTTAATCTAAGATCATCAGATCTATTTAACTACTAATTTCCAACATGTGGTTAGCTAATTTTCTATATTCCCTGCTCATCTGCCTTTATTGGCTTTTAGCGTCGCTCTCTCTGTGTCTGGACTCCTGAAGCTATGGCGGACATCTTCAACAAGGCGTGTCAAATCTCTACCACGCTGCAATGTTCATCCTTGGCATCTGTTATGTCTGTGACAACCGAGCCGCAACATGACTTCGACGTCATCCCCAAGAAGAAGTTGCAAGGCACCTCCAAGATCAAGGCTGCTATCGAGATTCTGAAGTTTACTCCAGTCAATGGTCTGGAATTGGATGCCATGGTTGCCATCATCGCCCAGAAAAAATATGAGCAACTTCCTGGTCCTCTTGCCCTCAAGAATGAAATCCCCATACCCTTCACTATGCAAATGGTCTTTCGCAAGATCAATGCTCGGGAATTCCAAGTTCTTCGACATTTCAACTTTGAACAAAAATTAGATTCTCGTTTGCTGATGTCTGCTGTGTCTGGCGAGCTTTACCTCCTCGACTATGGCAAGAATTTCAGAAGTGGAGCATTGGGATTTCAATTCCTCTTGGAAAAGCTCGGTGACTTTGCCATTCTGGCCTTTGAGTTTGTGCCCAAGAAGACCGGGAAACCACCCAAAGCAAAGACTGCATTAGAACTAGGTTTTGACCACATCAAAAAGAATGGCCCTAGAAGCAACATGGGAAATAGACAAACTGAATGGGCAGAAATTGAAATTCACAGAGAAGAAAGCCCAATTTTTGGATGGACTGCTGGACTCGTGAAGGAAAGTCTCCGCGGCTACGCCAATTCCAACATCTTTGTCGAGCCCACCTACAACTACTTCTTGACTATGTATGACCTCAGTAGTTGGTTTCTAGAAGACGTAGTTTTCCCACTACTCCCAGACATGAAAACCAAGACTTTCGTCATGCTTGGAAAGGCTGGAGCAGGAAAAACTCCTGCTGCTCAAGCCATTGCAATGGCATTCGCTGAGTATTGGATCTTGCGGGCTAATCAGGAGCATGAACTTCGTCCTTGCTTTCGTCTTTCCAACAGCCTCGAAAACCTACGTGGTGAACCTGGACTTCGAGAAAGGCCCGACATTCTGGATGACTCCGATATGAGCAACATTCCACTTCCGAAAATCAAGGCCTTCTTGGACAGCTCCCTGTCTGAAACCTTCACAGTTGAGAGGTGGACCACTACCAAATTTGTTCTCAACCAACTTCGCATCATCTGTGACAACAGGGTACATGCCGAAGCTGAGGAAGGCATCAAGATTGGCCAGGACACAATTCCCTTCCATGTCTTTGTTGACTACATCAAGCCAGCTTTCCATGAAAAGGCACAGAAGGAAGATATCCAAGCTTGTCGGAAGAGAGCTCATTTCGTCGTCAACATGAACGAGGCCGTCTACGTTCGCCCAGCGGGAGCTGGGGAATCTCCAATTCGCCTCGTGCGCTACCCGGAGACTCAAAACAGGTCTGTGATCCGGGATTTCATTGCTGAGTCTGGAAAGCCAATCATTGCCAAGATGTTGGAGGGTTGTGCTGAGCCTCCAGCAGATTGGTTGACAAAGCGCCAGTGGTGCCACGACCTCTTGACGCACATGATTGAAAGCAACAACCCTGAAATCCCACGCATCCAGGTCATTCGTCGGCAATCTCCTTTTGGAGGACCTCTCGTCACAGAAGAAGTGAAGCCTGTTCTTCCCAGCTCTGGCCGGACTTGTGTTCTTCTCTCTGTTGAAAATCATGCAGATGATGGTCAAAAAGCTCAAGCAAATCATGCAGGTGATGGTCAAGAAGCTCCAGAACTTCCAAGCGGTGCCCAGCTTGTCTCTCTTGCGTCTGCTGTTCGTGTCAAAGAAGAACCGAAATCACCAGACCGCTCTACATTTCGTGCTTTGAAAAAGCAGCGCACTGTCATTGAACTGGATACCCCTTCTCCAGCAAAACCACGTCCCGCTACCGTTCTTGATGACAATGGCTTCCCTCCACCTGGTCATGGCGAAGATATAGAGGAAGATCTTCCTGACCTAGAAGTTGATGGTGAACCTCTGTATGAAGCTTTCCCAGATCCACATCTTGATGACGATGTCGTAGAAGAGGCGCTCCCCGACCCTGAGTGAGCTGGCCTAGTGAATGAAAACATGATTGTAGATTTTGTCCTCTGAAGACATGGTTGTAAGTTTTGATCTTGAGCTTGTAGCATATGTCAGCAACCGCCACTGGAGGCAATACAACATCTGAATGGTCCCGAAGCAAAAAAAAAAAATATGCTCGAGCTGCTAGCTTTGCAAACCACCCTTCTTTCATTCTTTGTCTGTTGTGATATTGCTTCTGCATGATCTCAGCTCGCACTGCATTTACTGTATTCTTGCAATGCTACAATTGAGTCATTACCGGCTTTCTTCAGAACCATGTCAGACATTTGTTCAGTTTTGCACTGTAGGTTGCTCATTGTATCTGTTTGCTGTTTTCCAGCTGTCATAACTATTTCGTGTCTTCATACTAGCGCTATTTCAAGCTTCCCGAAACACATGTTTGCAGTTCAGTTCTTGTCACTAAGTCTCTTGCTTGCAGCTTTGTGCCATTTCAGCATCAATCCTGGCCACCTTTGTCATCACAATGGGGAGAGAGACATCAAAGAGGGCATCAACACTTCGAGTCTACAAATCCAACTTGAAGACATGTCCTTGCTGCCAGAAGCGTCTTTACCTCAAGAAGAACAAGAACTGCAGCCAGACCGCTATGGCCACTCTCTTTAGCAGCGAAAAAGTATCACAAATTGCCAGTCAAAGTAAGTTCTGTGCCAAGAAGACATGCCGCCGAGAGGTGAGACACAATTTTGTATGGCTGGGAGGTCAGAAGATCAACTGCATGTCGTTCAAGGACATGGTTGCTTCTGGCTTGTACTTCGTTTCCACCAAGACCGCCTTTGCCATTCCCTATCTTGAGCTGTGCTACTATCGTCTGCTGCGAGCAAAAACATCTCCTGGTCAAGAGGCTGCTGTGCGCCTGATCGTGCATGGTAGTGCAGAGGGAATGTTTTGGCAACAGCATTCATTTCGTGACCATCTCCTTCATGCTCTAGAAGGGTATGCCATAGCTCGTCGCACTCCAAACCAAGTCGTGCCTTTCAATGTCGATTTTCCAGCCATGGAAGTTGTGAAGATCAAGAGCCCTTTGCTGCTTTTCCCTCCAGCGGCAACTGTCACAGCAGTGGCCTTTGATGGACATTTTGGTGTACATCGTATGCTACATTCCTCTGAACCGCCTCGCACAGTTCCAAAAAAAGGGCGTCCCATGAAGCAGATTCCTGAACATGAACGTTCTTGCCATTGTAAAACAAAAGATGCTATGCGCCAAGTTCTTCCTGATCGTACAGCAGGTTGGCAATTTGCTCTAGACCCCCAGACAGGCAAAGTTCTGGGCGCTTATGAGCATACCGTCAATGAAAGGAATGAGGACAAAGCCGCCTTACTCCAGCACGTACTCAGCATGCCGAATGTCCACGCCGATCTTCTTGTTCATGACGATGCTTGTCACTTCGAAAAATTCGTTGCGACTTATGATTCCAATGCATTTGACAACATCGAGTTCTTTTTGGTGGATACATTCCACATGAAGAACCACAAATGCCACAAAAATTCCAGAACACGGAAGGAGAAGAAGCGTTTGAAGAATGTACGCACCAGCATTTGCGAAGCATTCAACGCCTGGCTTCGCCCCATGAACTTTTTCCTCAACAGCCTTCGTCCTCATAGTCACAAGTTCTGGGTCCAGGAGGCGATCACGTTCTACAATGCCAACTTGCCATCTTTGCCACCAATTCTCATGAGACGTTCAACTACTGCTACCCGGAACAGACGCAAGAAGTAGCTTTCACGGCTGGAAGACTCTGATCATACGTGGGGAGGCTGAAGACCTGTGTCTGTAGATAGATGCTGCCGCGCAGTTTTGTCTGCTTGTCCTTTAAAAAAAATCTCACAGAACTGCTTGTGTTCTTTTCATTTTGTCTTCCCTTTTCATTGAGTTGCTTTCTGTTTGTTTGCTTGTCCTTACAGAAAATCTCATAGAACTGCTTGTGTTCTTTTCATTTTGTCTTCCCTTTTCATTGAGTTGCTTTCTGTGATGCATGGTTTCAACTTCCTAGGTTGCTGACTTGCCACTTCCCATTTCTGTTTGACAAAGCTGATGAATCCAAATGAAAAGTCCAGATTCTTCATAGCATGTCCTTACCACTATTTGTTGCAGTTATTCACATGGTCCCGCAGCGTTTCTGAGCATACAGCATCATTCCGGTAGCCATCCCCTTGTAGCTATGGATGTGCGCGGCAAAGCAATTCTCAAAGATGGGCGCAAGATTGTCTTGGAGCTTGAACCAGGTGTTGCCCCACAACCTTCTACCACTCCTCCGCATCCAGATGCTTTAGTCCAAGAGATTGCTGACGGAAAGTTGTTGGTTCATCCTTCCAAAGCCCAAATCACTGTTCGCCGCATCCAAATGCAGATTTGTAACATTCAGCGTGGATTGCGGCTGTTGATTGGGGCAGAAGGACAGTGGAGCAATGAAGCAGATGAAAGGCTCAAGTCATGGTTCTTGCGTGCAGAAAGGAAGAAGAATCGCACCGACACACCTTCGCCTAGTCCTAGTGCCTTGGAAGATGCTTCTTCTTCCAGGCGCCTTGCCTTGGAAGATCCTTCTTCTTCTACACCCCTTGCCTTGGAAAATGTCAAGCCTGAGAATTCTTCTGTGGAGAACCATGCTACCAATGCCTTGGACGATGACAACCCTACAGCCATCATTTGTGAGGATTCCTATGTGGACAACCATGGTGCCAATGTCTTGGACGATGACAAGCCTGCTGTTGAGTCTCCTACCGGTGAGGTTGAAGCTGATGTCTTGGACGATGCCAAGCCTGCTGTTGAGTCTCCTACCGGTGAGGTTGAAGCTGCGGAGGATCACCATAGTTCCAATGGCGCTGATTCAAGCGATGCGTCGTCAACATCTTCCTCTTCGTCATCGGCTACCAGACTTCGTGCAACGATTCAGCGCTCAGTGTCTGCTCTCCAGGAGATCCATGACATTGTTAGTGACAGTTGCCCAGATTGTGCAGATGCCCTGTTGCAAATCCAAGATTCACTAGCACAGGCCTTGAAATGAAGCTGCACTTGAATGCTCCGTTGTGTATGCTGACTTCGTCTTCCATCGCGCATTGCTCTTGGCATGAAAAAAAATCTGTCTTGCGCTCCGCCGGGCTCCATAACCAACTCTTCAAAATGTGTAGGTTTCCCAGTGAAATAGTTCATGGTTAATTAAAAACTTGACAACAATAGTTAAAAAAGAGGCGGCCACAACAGTCCCCTCCCAAAAAAAATGAAAAACATAAAAACATTTTTTAAGTATTTAATTAACTAATTTAAAAATAAATTCAAAAAATAATTAACTAATTAGGAACATTTTTTTTAAACAAAAAAAAATCTGGAAAAACATTTGCCACAATACAGGCCCCCCCCACCAAACAGCAGGTTACTGAATAAGGAGGAAACTTTTTCCCACAATAGAGTACCATGCTACTAATCAGGTGCCAACATTAAAAACCGCGAGTATCCATGCCAAGTGTTCCCTGCCGGACCTCATGTAGGAAGATATGGGACAAAGAATGTGCAGAAGAAAGTTAGAAAGAATGTCAGAAAGAATGTCAGAAGATATGCCAGAAGATATGCCAGATAGAATGCCAAATAGAATGCCAGATAGAATGCCAGAAGATATGTCAGAATATATGCCAGAAGATATGCCAGATAGAATGCCCGATAATATGCCAGAAGATATGCCAGATAGAATGCCAGAAGATTTGCCAGATAGAATGCCAGAAGATATGCCAGAAGATATGTCAGATAGAATGCCAGAAGATATGTCAGATAGAGTGCCAGAAGATATGCCAGATAGAATGCCAGAAGATTTGCCAGATAGAATGCCAGAAGATATGCCAGATCATATGCCAGAAGATATGCCAGATAGAATGTCAAATAGAATGTCAGAAGATATGCCAGATAGAATGCCAGAAGATTTGCCAGTAAGAAAATGTATAAATGTCATGGTGGGGATCACACGAAGTAAAGTAATTTTTAGTGGATTGGTTTAAGGGAAAATCTGCAGGAGCGCGCTGTTTTGATCACCTGGTGTTTCCGGTAGATTTTCCGTTCAAACCGTAGGAATTATGGGATGCCCGATTTTCAGACAAATCCATGTGGGCAGTTGAGGCTCCCTAACCAGCTGCCACCCCCGGTCCAGGTGCAGTGAGCAACGCGGTGTGCCGCGGGACGTGCCTCGTGTCGTTGACTCCGCCATGCTCTGGGGAGGAAAAAAAACGGACCTCGACAGTGCTCTCAAAATTGACCAGTTTCATGATGAACAATGAGAACACCATGGGATTGGTGAGGGAAAACTATGAAACTCTAAGATGTGTTATAGGGAATGGTGGATTCTCATGATCATTATGCAATAATGAACTATTGTATACTATTACTGGGCCCACCTAAATTATACGTATAACAGTTTCCCTAAAATAGTTATTCCAACTATAATATTATATACTATTACTGGATCCACCTAAATTATAATACGTATAACAGCTTCCTTAGAATAGTTATTCCAACTATGATATGGGATAATATCGTGATTATATTCCAACGATAGGGAAACTATAGAATCCAAAAAACCAACCATTGGAGTTTGGACATATTCCGGAGGGGAAGTTCAAGCAGGCTCGGGAAATCCCTAAAGTTATAGTCCAAAAGTAATCCAAAAGTAATGTATAATCAATGGCCATTCCAGGATCCTAAATTGGAGGTACCAACCATATATAAGGCCTATTTTCAGGCCTAAATTTCAAGGAATATCCCCACAAAATATGGCCAAAAATATGGTACAGTACCTGCATTTTAGGATCCTGGAATTCCCATTGATATAATAAATAGGTTTCTAACATTACTTGCCCTCGCTAGGTCAGAGAGAGAGTCTAACATGGAATATTGTACATGTCATGTTGCAGGATGTTGCGGGGGTGTATCAAAAACACTATATCAAAAGATTTTCAGACGTACTTGTACGGGCCAAAGTTGCAAAACGGGGATGTCTCCACAGAACAGGGGAAGGACCTGGAGGCATCGGGATGCTGTATCATCAGCAAGAAATTCATACCTGTCTCACTTCTGATTGGCAGCATTCCTTTTCCAGCACTTCCGTGTGTCAAGTGCAAAATCTGAGAATGCCCCAAGAAGTCAACCCATTTCCAAAAGTGCAGTTCCAAGGATTGATCTACGCCCCAATCTTCCAGAACCTAAGTATTTGTCTTCAGTGGATGTGGGAAGCATGGGAAGGTGTATAACCATCATCCTGAACAGTTTTTATCCCTGCATTGGAAGGGACAATTCGAGGAACGTCCTTTTTTTTAAAATTTTATTGTGGTAAAATACAGATATATTATGGACCAGCACTTAGAATATGTTTTTAAACAAAACATGGTTTTAAATATATTCTAAGTGTATGGCAGTTTTGGCACTTAGAATATAAACCATATGTTTAAAGTTTAAAGTTTCCCAACAGTCTCCTGCAATGACGCCTGTGGTCAACTGCCGGAAGGTGGCGTCCCAGTTCAACTGCCTGGAAATGAAGCTTTGATGGCGAATGGCAAGGGGAGGAGGCTGAGTACCCTCTGGTAAACTAACAGTTTGCGAACTGGAACATCACCATTTTTACGCAAATCAACGAACTTTCCAATCTTTCCATGGCTTCAATCGCAAACTGTAGCAAATTACCGGAGGGTATATCCCCCATTAAGTGGATGATAATCCCATTCCATTCCATTAAAAACCCATTAAAACCCATTAAAAATCCATTAAAACCCATTAAAACCCATTAAAAATCCATTAAAACCCATTAAAAACCCATTAAAAACCATTAAAAACCCATTAAAACCCATTAATGTTGTCGACTGATTAGTGTGCGGGGGCCCCCCCCAAACAATTTTAGTCTACTCAATAACTGACCATTTTTTTGCGCCCCCCCACCCTCAACAATTTTTTTGAATTGATTTCAATTTACTTTTAATTGAAATCAATTTACTTTCAATTGATGTTGCAAGGGACGGGGAAGGAAGGAAGTGTCAAGGGACGTGCAGGACGTTCAAGGACGGGGCAAAGGAGTTCAAGGGCTTTCAATTTACTTCAATGAGTTCAATGTACTGTCAATGATTTCAATTTACTTTCAAGTTATTTGCAATTGATGGCATATTTACTTTCAATGATTTCAAGGACTTTCAAGTTATGGGCAGGGAGGGCAAGTTACGTTCAAGGACGGGCAAGGGATGGGGCAAGGGAGGTGCAATTGAGGGCAATGGACGGCAATTTACTTTCAATTGATTTCAATTTACTTTCAATTGATTTCAATTGATTTCAATTTACTTTCAATTTACTTTCAATTTACTTTCAATTGATTTCAATTTACTTTCAATTGATTTCAATTTACTTTCAATTTACTTTCAATTGATTTCAATTTACTTTCAATTGATTTCAATTTACTTTCAATTGATTTCAATTTACTTTCAATTTACTTTCAATTTACTTTCTTTCAATTTACTTTCAATTGATTTCAATTTACTTTCAATTGATTTCAATTTACTTTCAATTTACTTTCAATTGATTTCAATTTACTTTCAATTGATTTCAATTGATTTCAATTTACTTTCAACTGATTTCAATTTACTTTCAATTGATTTCAATTTACTTTCAAGGGTTTTTGTTTTTTTTCAACCCCAAAAGTTGTTGGGCACAATAGAGTACCATCCAAACATTCATATTATTGAGTAACTCAGCCACTCATGGGGTACCACCTTGAAAAATTGTCTGGGTGCTGTTTTTTAATAAGGGTTTAATAAGGCACCTAATTATTTGGAAAACCTTGCATTTTAAAGCTTTATCACAAATATTGCTTTCTAAAACAAATGGACCAGCTTTACTCAAGGAAAGGTGGAGAAAGGGTTTGTTGTTTTTTTTTCAACCCCAAAAGTTGTTGGGCACAATAGAGTACCATCCAAACATTCATATTATTGAGTAACTCAGCCATTCATGGTTTTTTCAGACATCTAATTATTTGGAACAGGTTGGATCTTCAAGCTTTAACACAATTATGGCTTTCTAAAGTAAATGGACCAGCTTTACTCAAAGAAAGGTGGAGAAAGGGTTTTTGTTTTTTTTTCAACCCCAAAAGTTGTTGGGCACAATAGAGTACCATCCAAACATTCATATTATTGAGTAACTCAGCCACTCATGGGGTACCACCTTGAAAAATTGTCTGGATGCTGTTTTTTAATAAGGGTTTAATAAGGCATCTAATTATTTGGAAAACCTTGCATTTTAAAAGCTTTAACACAAATATCTATTTCAAAAACAAATGGACCAGCTTTACTAAAGGAAAGGAGGAGAAATGTTTTTTTTGTTTTTTTAACCCCAAAAGTTGTTGGGCACAATAGAGTACCATCCAAACATTCATATTATTGAGTAACTCAGCCATTCATGGTTTTTTCAGACATCTAATTCTTTGGAAAAGGTTGGATCTTCAAGCTTTAACACAAATATGGCTTTCTAAAGTAAATGGACCAGCTTTACTCAAAGAAAGGTGGAGAAATGGTTTTGGATTTTTTTCAACCCCAAAAGTTGTTGGGCACAATAGAGTACCATCCAAACATTCATATTATTGAGTAACTCAGCCACTCATGGGGTACCACCTTGAAAAATTGTCGGGATGCTGTTTTTTAATAAGGGTTTAGGCATCTAATTATTTGGAAAACCTTGCATTTTAAAACTTTATCACAAATATTGCTTTCTAAAGTAAATGGACCAGCTTTACTCAAAGAAAGGTGGAGAAAGGGTTTTTGTTTTTTGTTTAACCCCAAAAGCTGTTGGGCACAATAGAGTACCATCCAAACATTCATATTATTGAGTAACTCAGCCACTCATGGGGTACCACCTTGAAAAATTGTCTGGGTGCTGTTTTTTAATAAGGGTTTAATAAGGCATCTAATTATTTGGAAAACCTTGCATTTTAAAAGCTTTATCACAAATATGGTTTCCTAAAGTAAATGGACCAGCTTTACTCAAAGAAAGGTGGAGAAAGGGTTTTTGTTTTTTTTTTTCAACCCCAAAAGTTGTTCGGCACAATAGAGTACCATCCAAACATTCATATTATTGAGTAACTCAGCCATTCATGGTTTTTTCAGACATCTAATTATTTGGAAAAGGTTGGATCTTCAAGCTTTAACACAAATATGGCTTTCTAAAGTAAATGGACCAGCTTTACTCAAAGAAAGGTGGGGAAATGATTTTGGATTTTTTTCAACCACAAAAGTTGTTGGGCACAATAGGGTACCATCCAAACATTCATATTATTGAGTAACTCAGCCACTCATGGGGTACCACCTTGAAAAATTGTTTGGGTGCTGTTTTTTAATAAGGGTTTAATAAGGCATCTAATTATTTGGAAAACCTTGCATTTTAAAGCTTTAACACAAATATCTATTTCAAAAACAAATGGACCAGCTTTACTAAAGGAAAGGTGGAGAAATGTTTTTTTTGTTTTTTTAACCCCAAAAGTTGTTGGGCACAATAGAGTACCATCCAAACATTCATATTATTGAGTAACTCAGCCATTCATGGTTTTTTCAGACATCTAATTATTTGGAAAAGGTTGGGTCTTCAAGCTTTAACACAAATATGGCTTTCTAAAGTAAATGGACCAGCTTTACTCAAAGAAAGGTGGGGAAAGGGTTTTTGTGTTTTTTTCAACCCCAAAAGTTGTTGGGCACAATAGAGTACCATCCAAACATTCATATTATTGAGTAACTCAGCCACTCATGGGGTACTTTTGTTTTTTTTTCACCCAAAAATTGTTGGGCACAAAGATTCCAAACATTCATATTATTGAGTAACTCAGCCACTCATGGGGTACCACCTTGAAAAATTGTCTGGATGCTTTTTAATAAGGGTTTAATTTTTAATACAATAGAGTACCATCCAAACATTATATTATTGAGTAAAGCCACTCATGAGGTAAAAAATTGTCTGGATGCTGTTTTTTAATAAGGGTTTAATAAGGCATCTAATTATTTGGAAAACCTTGCATTTTAAAAGCTTTAACACAAATATTGCTTTCTAAAGTAAATGGACCAGCTTTACTCAAAGAAAGGTGGAGAAAGGGTTTTTGTTTTTTTTTCAACCCCAAAGTTGTTGGGCACAATAGAGTACCATCCAAACATTCATATTATTGAGTAACTCAGCCACTCATGGGGTACCACCTTGAAAAATTGTCTGGATGCTGTTTTTTTATAAGGGTTTAATACGGCATCTAATTATTTGGAAAACCTTGCATTTTAAAAGCTTTAACACAAATATTGCTTTCTAAAGTAAATGGACCAGCTTTACTCAAAGAAAGGTGGAGAAAGGGTTTTTGTTTTTTTTTCAACCCCAAAAGTTGTTGGGCACAATAGAGTACCATCCAAACATTCATATTATTGAGTAACTGAGCCACTCATGAGGTACCACCTTGAAAAATTGTCTGGATGCTGTTTTTTAATAAGGGTTTAATAAGGCATCTAATTATTTGGAAAACCTTGCATTTTAAAGCTTTAACACAAATATGGCTTTCTAAAGTAAAGGACCAGCTTTACCCAAAGAAAGGTGGAGAAAGGGTTTGTTTTTTTTTTTCACTCCCAAAAGTTGGTGCTCACAATAGAGTACCATCCAAACAATTATATTATTGAGTAACTGAGCCACTCATGGGGTACCCCTTTGAAAAATTGTCTGGATGCTGTTTTTAATAAGGGTTTAATAAGGCATCTAATTATTTGGGAAACCTTGCATTTTAAAGCTTTAACACAAATATGGCTTTCTAAAGTAAAGGGACCAGCTTTACCAAAGAAAGGTGGAGAAAGGTTTTATTTTTTTTTTCAACCCCAAAAGTTGTTGGTGCTCACAATAGAGTACCATCCAAACAATTATATTATTGAGTAACTGAGCCACTCATGGGTACCACCTTGAAAAATTGTTTGGGTGCTGTTTTTTAATAAGGGTTTAATAAGGCATCTAATTATTTGGAATTCCTTGCATTTTAAAGCTTTAATATAAAAAAAAACAGAAAGGACTGTTGTGGCCGCCCAAATCTCACACTTAATATGTATAAAGAATACTTCTTGTGAGATTTGGGTGTCACAACATTCCCTTCCGATAACTTGTGTTCTTGTGAGATTTGGGTGTCACAACATTCCCTTCCGATAACTTGTGTGTTGATATCTGTTCAAGCCCCAAGGATTAATCTGGATTAATCTGGGACCAGTTTTCAGGACTACTTGGATCAGGGCTATCTTTAGACTAGTCTCCAAAACATTGTTTTTTTTGTTTTTTTTGTTTTTTTGTTTTTTTTGTTTTTTTGGTCCCAGATTAATCCAGATTAATCCAAGCTAATCTACGATCATCAGATCTATTTAACATTTAAGTACTAACATGTGGTTGGCTAATTTTCTATATTCTCTGGTCATCTGCCTTTATTGGCTTTTAGCGCCGCTCTCTCTGTGTCTGGACTCCTGAAGCAAGTTAATCTAAGATCATCAGATCTATTTAACTACTACTTTCTAACATATGGTTGGCTAATTTTCTATATTCCCTAGTCATCTGCCTTTATTGGCTTTTAGCGTCGCTCTCTCTGTGTCTTGACTCCTTAAGCTCTGGCATGTGGTTGGCTAATTTTCTATATTCTCTGGTCATCTGCCTTTATTGGCTTTTAGCGCCGCTCTCTCTGTGTCTGGACTACTGAAGCAAGTTAATCTAAGATCATCAGATCTATTTAACTACTAATTTCCAACATGTGGTTAGCTAATTTTCTATATTCCCTGCTCATCTGCCTTTATTGGCTTTTAGCGTCGCTCTCTCTGTGTCTGGACTCCTGAAGCTATGGCGGACATCTTCAACAAGGCGTGTCAAATCTCTACCACGCTGCAATGTTCATCCTTGGCATCTGTTATGTCTGTGACAACCGAGCCGCAACATGACTTCGACGTCATCCCCAAGAAGAAGTTGCAAGGCACCTCCAAGATCAAGGCTGCTATCGAGATTCTGAAGTTTACTCCAGTCAATGGTCTGGAATTGGATGCCATGGTTGCCATCATCGCCCAGAAAAAATATGAGCAACTTCCTGGTCCTCTTGCCCTCAAGAATGAAATCCCCATACCCTTCACTATGCAAATGGTCTTTCGCAAGATCAATGCTCGGGAATTCCAAGTTCTTCGACATTTCAACTTTGAACAAAAATTAGATTCTCGTTTGCTGATGTCTGCTGTGTCTGGCGAGCTTTACCTCCTCGACTATGGCAAGAATTTCAGAAGTGGAGCATTGGGATTTCAATTCCTCTTGGAAAAGCTCGGTGACTTTGCCATTCTGGCCTTTGAGTTTGTGCCCAAGAAGACCGGGAAACCACCCAAAGCAAAGACTGCATTAGAACTAGGTTTTGACCACATCAAAAAGAATGGCCCTAGAAGCAACATGGGAAATAGACAAACTGAATGGGCAGAAATTGAAATTCACAGAGAAGAAAGCCCAATTTTTGGATGGACTGCTGGACTCGTGAAGGAAAGTCTCCGCGGCTACGCCAATTCCAACATCTTTGTCGAGCCCACCTACAACTACTTCTTGACTATGTATGACCTCAGTAGTTGGTTTCTAGAAGACGTAGTTTTCCCACTACTCCCAGACATGAAAACCAAGACTTTCGTCATGCTTGGAAAGGCTGGAGCAGGAAAAACTCCTGCTGCTCAAGCCATTGCAATGGCATTCGCTGAGTATTGGATCTTGCGGGCTAATCAGGAGCATGAACTTCGTCCTTGCTTTCGTCTTTCCAACAGCCTCGAAAACCTACGTGGTGAACCTGGACTTCGAGAAAGGCCCGACATTCTGGATGACTCCGATATGAGCAACATTCCACTTCCGAAAATCAAGGCCTTCTTGGACAGCTCCCTGTCTGAAACCTTCACAGTTGAGAGGTGGACCACTACCAAATTTGTTCTCAACCAACTTCGCATCATCTGTGACAACAGGGTACATGCCGAAGCTGAGGAAGGCATCAAGATTGGCCAGGACACAATTCCCTTCCATGTCTTTGTTGACTACATCAAGCCAGCTTTCCATGAAAAGGCACAGAAGGAAGATATCCAAGCTTGTCGGAAGAGAGCTCATTTCGTCGTCAACATGAACGAGGCCGTCTACGTTCGCCCAGCGGGAGCTGGGGAATCTCCAATTCGCCTCGTGCGCTACCCGGAGACTCAAAACAGGTCTGTGATCCGGGATTTCATTGCTGAGTCTGGAAAGCCAATCATTGCCAAGATGTTGGAGGGTTGTGCTGAGCCTCCAGCAGATTGGTTGACAAAGCGCCAGTGGTGCCACGACCTCTTGACGCACATGATTGAAAGCAACAACCCTGAAATCCCACGCATCCAGGTCATTCGTCGGCAATCTCCTTTTGGAGGACCTCTCGTCACAGAAGAAGTGAAGCCTGTTCTTCCCAGCTCTGGCCGGACTTGTGTTCTTCTCTCTGTTGAAAATCATGCAGATGATGGTCAAAAAGCTCAAGCAAATCATGCAGGTGATGGTCAAGAAGCTCCAGAACTTCCAAGCGGTGCCCAGCTTGTCTCTCTTGCGTCTGCTGTTCGTGTCAAAGAAGAACCGAAATCACCAGACCGCTCTACATTTCGTGCTTTGAAAAAGCAGCGCACTGTCATTGAACTGGATACCCCTTCTCCAGCAAAACCACGTCCCGCTACCGTTCTTGATGACAATGGCTTCCCTCCACCTGGTCATGGCGAAGATATAGAGGAAGATCTTCCTGACCTAGAAGTTGATGGTGAACCTCTGTATGAAGCTTTCCCAGATCCACATCTTGATGACGATGTCGTAGAAGAGGCGCTCCCCGACCCTGAGTGAGCTGGCCTAGTGAATGAAAACATGATTGTAGATTTTGTCCTCTGAAGACATGGTTGTAAGTTTTGATCTTGAGCTTGTAGCATATGTCAGCAACCGCCACTGGAGGCAATACAACATCTGAATGGTCCCGAAGCAAAAAAAAAATATGCTCGAGCTGCTAGCTTTGCAAACCACCCTTCTTTCATTCTTTGTCTGTTGTGATATTGCTTCTGCATGATCTCAGCTCGCACTGCATTTACTGTATTCTTGCAATGCTACAATTGAGTCATTACCGGCTTTCTTCAGAACCATGTCAGACATTTGTTCAGTCTTGCACTGTAGGTTGCTCATTGTATCTGTTTGCTGTTTTCCAGCTGTCATAACTATTTCGTGTCTTCATACTAGCGCTATTTCAAGCTTCCCGAAACACATGTTTGCAGTTCAGTTCTTGTCACTAAGTCTCTTGCTTGCAGCTTTGTGCCATTTCAGCATCAATCCTGGCCACCTTTGTCATCACAATGGGGAGAGAGACATCAAAGAGGGCATCAGCACTTCGAGTCTACAAATCCAACTTGAAGACATGTCCTTGCTGCCAGAAGCGTCTTTACCTCAAGAAGAACAAGAACTGCAGCCAGACCGCTATGGCCACTCTCTTTAGCAGCGAAAAAGTATCACAAATTGCCAGTCAAAGTAAGTTCTGTGCCAAGAAGACATGCCGCCGAGAGGTGAGACACAATTTTGTATGGCTGGGAGGTCAGAAGATCAACTGCATGTCGTTCAAGGACATGGTTGCTTCTGGCTTGTACTTCGTTTCCACCAAGACCGCCTTTGCCATTCCCTATCTTGAGCTGTGCTACTATCGTCTGCTGCGAGCGAAAACATCTCCTGGTCAAGAGGCTGCTGTGCGCCTGATCGTGCATGGTAGTGCAGAGGGAATGTGTTGGCAACAGCATTCATTTCGTGACCATCTCCTTCATGCTCTAGAAGGGTATGCCATAGCTCGTCGCACTCCAAATCAAGTCGTGCCTTTCAATGTCGATTTTCCAGCCATGGAAGTTGTGAAGATCAAGAGCCCTTTGCTGCTTTTCCCTCCAGCGGCAACTGTCACAGCAGTGGCCTTTGATGGACATTTTGGTGTACATCGTATGCTACATTCCTCTGAACCGCCTCGCACAGTTCCAAAAAAAGGGCGTCCCATGAAGCAGATTCCTGAACATGAACGTTCTTGCCATTGTAAAACAAAAGATGCTATGCGCCAAGTTCTTCCTGATCGTACAGCAGGTTGGCAATTTGCTCTAGACCCCCAGACAGGCAAAGTTCTGGGCGCTTATGAGCATACCGTCAATGAAAGGAATGAGGACAAAGCCGCCTTACTCCAGCACGTACTCAGCATGCCGAATGTCCACGCCGATCTTCTTGTTCATGACGATGCTTGTCACTTCGAAAAATTCGTTGCGACTTATGATTCCAATGCATTTGACAACATCGAGTTCTTTTTGGTGGATACATTCCACATGAAGAACCACAAATGCCACAAAAATTCCAGAACACGGAAGGAGAAGAAGCGTTTGAAGAATGTACGCACCAGCATTTGCGAAGCATTCAACGCCTGGCTTCGCCCCATGAACTTTTTCCTCAACAGCCTTCGTCCTCATAGTCACAAGTTCTGGGTCCAGGAGGCGATCACGTTCTACAATGCCAACTTGCCATCTTTGCCACCAATTCTCATGAGACGTTCAACTACTGCTACCCGGAACAGACGCAAGAAGTAGCTTTCACGGCTGGAAGACTCTGATCATACGTGGGGAGGCTGAAGACCTGTGTCTGTAGATAGATGCTGCCGCGCGGTTATGTCTGCTTGTCCTTAAAAAAAAATCTCACAGAACTGCTTGTGTTCTTTTCATTTTGTCTTCCCTTTTCATGGAGTTGCTTTCTGTTTGTTTGCTTGTCCTTACAGAAAATCTCATAGAACTGCTTGTGTTCTTTTCATTTTGTCTTCCCTTTTCATTGAGTTGCTTTCTGTGATGCATGGTTTCAACTTCCTAGGTTGCTGACTTGCCACTTCCCATTTCTGTTTGACAAAGCTGATGAATCCAAATGAAAAGTCCAGATTCTTCATAGCATGTCCTTACCACTATTTGTTGCAGTTATTCACATGGTCCCGCAGCGTTTCTGAGCATACAGCATCATTCCGGTAGCCATCCCCTTGTAGCTATGGATGTGCGCGGCAAAGCAATTCTCAAAGATGGGCGCAAGATTGTCTTGGAGCTTGAACCAGGTGTTGCCCCACAACCTTCTACCACTCCTCCGCATCCAGATGCTTTAGTCCAAGAGATTGCTGACGGAAAGTTGTTGGTTCATCCTTCCAAAGCCCAAATCACTGTTCGCCGCATCCAAATGCAGATTTGTAACATTCAGCGTGGATTGCGGCTGTTGATTGGGGCAGAAGGACAGTGGAGCAATGAAGCAGATGAAAGGCTCAAGTCATGGTTCTTGCGTGCAGAAAGGAAGAAGAATCGCACCGACACACCTTCGCCTAGTCCTAGTGCCTTGGAAGATGCTTCTTCTTCCGGGCGCCTTGCCTTGGAAGATCCTTCTTCTTCTACACCCCTTGCCTTGGAAAATGTCAAGCCTGAGAATTCTTCTGTGGAGAACCATGCTACCAATGCCTTGGACGATGACAACCCTACAGCCATCATTTGTGAGGATTCCTATGTGGACAACCATGGTGCCAATGTCTTGGACGATGACAAGCCTGCTGTTGAGTCTCCTACCGGTGAGGTTGAAGCTGATGTCTTGGACGATGCCAAGCCTGCTGTTGAGTCTCCTACCGGTGAGGTTGAAGCTGCGGAGGATCACCATAGTTCCAATGGCGCTGATTCAAGCGATGCGTCGTCAACATCTTCCTCTTCGTCATCGGCTACCAGACTTCGTGCAACGATTCAGCGCTCAGTGTCTGCTCTCCAGGAGATCCATGACATTGTTAGTGACAGTTGCCCAGATTGTGCAGATGCCCTGTTGCAAATCCAAGATTCACTAGCACAGGCCTTGAAATGAAGCTGCACTTGAATGCTCCGTTGTGTATGCTGACTTCGTCTTCCATCGCGCATTGCTCTTGGCATGAAAAAAAATCTGTCTTGCGCTCCGCCGGGCTCCATAACCAACTCTTCAAAATGTGTAGGTTTCCCAGTGAAATAGTTCATGGTTAATTAAAAACTTGACAACAATAGTTAAAAAAGAGGCGGCCACAACAGTCCCCTCCCAAAAAAAATGAAAAACATAAAAACATTTTTTAAGTATTTAATTAACTAATTTAAAAATAAATTCAAAAAATAATTAACTAATTAGGAACATTTTTTTTAAACAAAAAAAAATCTGGAAAAACATTTGCCACAATACAGGCCCCCCCCACCAAACAGCAGGTTACTGAATAAGGAGGAAACTTTTTCCCACAATAGAGTACCATGCTACTAATCAGGTGCCAACATTAAAAACCCATGAAAATCCCATTAAAAACCCATGAAAATCCCGTTAGATGATCAGTAAAAACCATTGGCCGCCGAGGAACGAGCCGGGGGCGCGTCCCGAGGACGGCGTGACGCGCTACTACAGCGATGCCACGCAGGGCCCAGTGCTTTGGAGTGAAAAATGCTGGGGATTTGTGCAACATTCAAAATCTATAGGTAAAATATGGTAAAATTGGTGATTTTGTTCATATATATATATGTGTGTGTGTAATTATATATATATATGTGTGTACATATATACATATGTACATATATGTACATATATTTTTATATATTTGCATATACATACGTATAATCAATCCTAACTTATATATATATGTGTGTTCTTAAGGATTGCGGGGAATCCTCCCAAGGCAGAACATATTAAGGTCAGAACTTTATTTTGTCCCAGAAGGCCACCAAGTAGACTAAGATATAAAATCCACCCAGAAACATGTGTTTAGATCATTTCCGAGAAGGAAATCCATGAATTTCAATAGCCATTTATTATGTTACTGGAGCATAGTTGCAATAGTTGGTATTTTTGTGTTTGAAACATTTGTTCCATCCGAAATCAGAAAGTGGCATGCAGGACGCTTCCCTTTTTCAAGGGAACTGCTGTTGATTGTTAAGTCTTATGATTATTATTATCATGATGACTATATGTAATTGCAGTTTCATTGTCAAAATCTCACATATTACTACTATTATTGTGACCTGATGGTAAATCTTAAGTGAGATAATGATGGTTATGATTATTACCATACATGATTGTCAGGATGTTCCATCATTATGACTATTGATGATAAAGATCATTATCCATTATTACGATCATTGAGTATCCACCATCCATGATTATGATCATGTGTTATCATTATTTTTTGATTATGGCAATAGAACTATTATTATAATAATTATCCATCATTTTTCATGGTCATCATCGTTGCTCTATATATATAATTGTTATATATTATATATTATGCATTATGTATTAGGTATCTGGATTTATGCATAACACATGATATACTATCAGTATTATGATTATGATGATGATTATTATTATTATCATTTTGATGATTTTTATTATCATTATGATGATTTTATCATTATCAGTATTTAATTGCTAATATTTTTCTCAATATGATAAAATTATATTCATTATATATTATCATTAATATGATACAAAGTGGGGCCCCCAAGATAACTAAGTTGGTTTATAACTACAATAACTAGGGTTTATGGTAGTTATAACTATAGTTAGATTGGGTTATAAACCAACTTATAACTAGGGGGCCCCACTTTGTATGTGGTTATCATTTCTTGCTATCACTTTTCAAGAGCCAGCTGGACGAGGCCTGTGCCATCAGCTGTCCAGCGGCCACGGTCTACCGGAACTACTTCGTGAACGGCAGCGGCCAAGCGAAAGGCCGGGCATGGCCACCGCCATGGCGCCACCGGATGTGGATGTGGGGCAACTCCCGGAAAAATGGAGGGGTTTATGGGAAATGGTGGGAAAATTAGAGTACCCATAGGATCCATGGTGCTGCTATGGTAACATGAATCCCATCAATATACCCCAGTCATGTTAGCATATATACCAGCACCATGGATCCTATGGGGTATAATTTATAGGGATTGAATGGGATTTACTGGGATTGAATGTCATTTAAATGGGATTGAATGGGATTATAATCCACTTAATGGCATATACCTCCCGGAACAATTTGCTATGATTTAGATGATTTAGATTGCCCATAGTTCGATGATTTATGATGATTTACAGTTCTTAAAAATGGTGATGTTCCATCGCTACGTTGAATGAACCGAGATTCCCGGATGAATCCTAGAAAAGATGGGCAACTAAGCTGAACTTGGGCTGCAATCAGTTATGATAATTATAATGCGAAATAGAAACCATAACTATTACCATTGATTCTCATTGATCAATCAATTATGATTGGTTGCTGGGTCCAAATAGTTATGGTTTCTATTTATTTTCCTGTTTAGGCATGTATTCGGATAAATTTAGGATTTTTCAGGCCCAGTTGGCTGTGTCATACATCGTTTTTTTTTGGGGATAGGTTGCCTCCTCCTGTCGTCAACGCTGCGCCAACAAGACGAGGGACCACCAGCATCAACCAACGTTTGATTCTTTCCAATGGAAAGATCCACCATGCTATTAAGAACGGTAAACCATCTATTTCGATTAGGGCCATGGCTTCCATGGCTATGTAACAAATAACCAGAGGGTAGCTATTGAAAACGGCCATAGAAATAGCTGATTTACATTGATTTACCCAGCTACAAAATGGTGATTTTCCATATATATATATATACATATAACTGGTTGGTGGTTTGGAACATGAATGGGTTATTTTCCATTTCATATATGGGATGTCATCCTTCCCATTGACGAACTCATATTTTTCAAGATGTCTTGGGGTGGAAGTGACTTTGTCGTGGGACTGTAAAGGACCTGCAACTGTTACTGTTTGAATCGAGTGGCCAACCGATTCCAGCGAAAGACAAGTCTGCCTCACTACACCCCAAAGAAATGCCATAGAAAGATAGCAGCCTTTGCATATTTCAATTGGAAAAACATGACGATTCTGAGATCCAACAGGACGACAGTTGGATGGGCTGGCAGACATCGCAGAGCTGGTGGGCAATGCTAAAGAGAACCTTAGTCGCCTTAGTCCTACCAGTCGCTTCCCAAGAACCACAGCTTTGTTTCAGCTTGTTCAACCACCAGGAGCAGCACAGCCATGAAAGCTAGGAACCTCAACAAAAAGGCTTTGGAATCCATTTGTTTGATTTCTGAGCCGTTTCATTTGAGCTAGTGAAGTTGCGTGATGTCAACTATGGGATAGTGCCGGATAATGTTCCAATTCGGTCCGCAAATAAAAAATCACCAGAACTGAAATGCCCGAAGAAAAATCGAACACGGAACGGATTTGAATTGATTCTATTAACATATTTCAACCACATGTTTACCAACCAGGCATAAAATGACCTCAACCCCATAGAGATCTTGCAGCGCATGGTGCGCCATGGTGCGTCAGGAAGTATTGGCGCATGGTCAATGGATACTGCCTCCCCACGGACAACAAATCCATGGGGCGCTTGGCACAAAGGCTCAAGGAGGAGCCGAATTGGCAGCGAAGTGGAGTGGCATCAAACATGGTGATTGCTAGGAAACCCCCTATAGAATTCGGAAATCACATACGCATATATATATATATATAGAGATATGTATATAATATAAACAATCTAGGAAACACCCCTACAAATTGGAGCTTTGCACAGGAAAATCCCTGAACTAGCCATGGAGGTTCATAGCTGGCAAAATTAACGGGGGTTTCCAGCCATGTTTGAATACCGGAGAGTCGAAATGTGAATTCTTATGGATTTGTGGCAGATGGATTCTATCGTTGAAAGTGATGTTTTTGTTGCCTCGAAATCATGTCAAAATCGCCAATCTTTAAGCCAAGCTAATCCGGATGCGATGATCATGTGATGTAGCATATTGGGGACTCACTTTGATGGCCCGTTATAATGTTATAATATGTTATAATCACAAATTCTGCCAAACCACCTATATGTGTATGATGACATCGTATAAATCCCTACTGGTGAAATAGGTTCGTATCCCCAAAAGTGATGATAGTGATGAATGACTCCTGAAGATATGGAACTTCTGCAATCGTATACAATAATAGTAAGAATAATAATAATAACAATAATAATAATATAGATAGATATATATATATATATACAACTATAATATATATATATATATATGGTACCCCCCCCCTGATACCCACCTCACATTGATTCAAGAAGTAGGTTTTTAATGATCTACTGTATATGTATGTAAAAAATGTATGTATATATATATATAAATAAATGTATGTATATATATATATATGTATACATATATATATATATACACTTGCACGTCACTTGGTACTATGTGGTTAAATAATTTGGGTACTTAGGCAAATTGCACACAGAGAAAAATTGCAATTTTTGCAATTTCCAGACCCCAAATTCAAAGATTCAAAGATTCAAAGATTCAAAGGTTGAAAAGAAGTTCTTTGAATCGAAGCCCCCAAAATTCAAAGATTCAAAGATTCAAAGGTTGAAAAGAAGTTCTTTGAATCCAAGCCCCAGACCCCAGATTCAAAGATTCAAAGATTCAAAGATTCAAAGAAAAGAAGTTCTTTGAATCGAAGCCCCCAAAATTCAAAGATTCAAAGATTCAAAGATTCAAAGGTTGAAAACAAGTTCTTTGAATCGAAGCCTCAGACCCAAAATTCAAAGATTCAAAGATTCAAAGATTTAAAGGTTGAAAAAAAGTTCTTTGAATCGAAGCCCCCAAAATTCAAAGATTCAAAGATTCAAAGGTTGAAAAGAAGTTCTTTGAATCGAAGCCCCAAACCCCAAGTGAAAGATTCAAAGAACTTCTTTTCAACCTTTGAATCTTTGAATCTTTGAATTTTGGGGCTTCGATTCAAAGAACTTCTTTTCAACCTTTGAATCTTTGAATCTTTGAATTTGGGTTTTGGGGCTTCGATTCAAAGAACTTCTTTTCAACCTTTGAATCTTTGAATCTTTGAATCTTTGGGGGCTTCGATTCAAAGAACTTCTTTTCAACCTTTGAATCTTTGAATCTTTGAATCTTTGAATTTTGGGGCTTCGATTCAAAGAACTTCTTTTCAACCTTTGAATCTTTGAATCTTTGAATTTTGGGGGCTTCGATTCAAAGAACTTCTTTTCAACCTTTGAATCTTTGAATCTTTGAATCTTTGGGGGTCTGGAAATTGCAAAAAATTGCAATTTTTGTCTGCGTGCAATTTGCCTAAGTACCTCAAGGTGCAAACTTATCTGTCAAAAAACTCACACAAACAAGTTGCTCAGGCAAACTGCTCCAAAGCCATCTACAAACCACCGCAGAGGCGCCTGGGATTTGGTGGTGTCAAACCTGGTCAGTACCTCAAGGTGCAAACTTATCTGTCAAAAAACTCACACAAACAAGTTGCTCAGGCAAACTGCTCCAAAGCCATCTACAAACCACCGCAGAGGCGCCTGGGATTTGGTGGTGTCAAACCTGGTCTGAGAAACAGTTACTCTAATCAGACACTTTCAGTTCAGCACATCACTGTTCATCTCTGCAGCCGCCTATCTCATCCGAAAAAAGTCTCTGACTAGAAAAAGGTCACAAACATGCAATTTCCAATCGAGGGCAGCGTCTCTTTGAGCAATGGCTCAGCCACATTGCGCTTGAAACCTGCAAGCGTGGAGGTGGTCTACGTTCAGGCTCCTCGCCCGACCGTTGAGGATGTTCAGCTCTGGGATGTTCACTCGTCACGACTCCCTATGAACAAAAAGGTCTTGGCTTCAGCAATGGTTTGTGTCCAGAAACAGTTGGGCATCCCCACCGGCATCAGTGGAGTATGGACCCAAGATGCCACACGCAGGCTGCAGACCAACCTCGCCAAACCAAAGAAGGCAGCCCAAGCACATCCCTCATCACCTCCTCAGCTGGCACTCGAGGACATGAAGCATCTTCCTCCTCAGCCCAAGCGCAAGCGTTCTTCGTCGTCATCTTCCTCATCATCATCGTCCTCGTCATCTTCTTCGAAGGCGTCCGCGGCGTCCTCTACAGCATCGAAGTCATCCAAGGCATCCTCCAGAGCATCTAAGGCATCGAAGTCATCCAAGGCACCCTCCAGAGCATCTAAGGCATCAAAGTCATCCAATGTATCTGCCAAGTCTTCTGGAACCACCACCGAAAAGCTTCTTGCACAGATCACCCGCCTTCAAGCCGAAAATTTGGAGTTCTCCGATGCCATTGCCTGCCACCAGGAAATCGAGGAAGAGATTATGCGTGTGAAAGCCGAGCGAGACAAGTTGGCCAAGGAGAATGCGAAGCTGAAGGGCGAGATCGCTGCCTTGAAGATTCGCATTGGACTCTAGATAGCGGCTGTGCGGTGAACAAAAGGAATCTTATTGCAGCGTGACAATAGTATTGTTAGTTGGGGTTAGGGTGACATGATGCAGGTATGCTGTCTTTAAAGGAAGGGTATACAGGGAAAGTAAGATAGTGCATAGCTCCAACCTAGCTGTATATCCAAAACCGCAACGTAAACAACAAAAACAAAACATTGCGCTTGTCTGCTGCACATTGGTTCCTTCTGCTTGCCTCACATCTGCTTTCTTGTGTGACATTTGGCTCAGCCTGGCCTTCTAGCCCTGTCCCGCAATCGTTGCTCTCAAATTTGACCAAAATGTCCGGCGCTTTGATGGACACGGCCATTGCAGACCTGGCTGGCAAACAGATGCTTCTACGTCTCTTAGAGAAGCCAGACCACAGTCCCATTGATTGTGAGACACCCTTGGCCATGGACAAGTTCATTGCGGAGGCTTGCCGGGAATGTGTCAAGGTCCAGCCCTTTAGGCTCGTCTTTGATGTCCATTTGTCCATGGAAGCCTGTGGAGACCCTGCTGAAACTTCCAATAAGCTCTCCGAGTCAGATGTGGAAGGCCTTCCAGCAGCCATCAAATTCAAAGCCCCTCTTCCTGAAGGATCCAAGGTTGATTTCATCCATGTCAGCAAGGACGATGGTAAGGTTGACGTCCTGAAGGTGATCTACACGTCCCGTCCGATCTCTTCCCAACTAGCCAGTTCTTTCTGCAGTGGCAAAATGCACTTACCTGTCCATCGAGCAGGCCCATGGAAAGTGAAGAAAGCCACCCAATGGCTTCTAGGTCAACTTGGTGGTTATCAGCTCCGCTGGCATGTCTTAGAAGAGAAGACTGCAGACAGTGCTCCACCAAAACCTTCATGGTCCCCATCAAATGCTGAACTTGAGGAAGGCGTTCTGTTCATCAATGCGCATGCACCAGAGTGTGACGCACAAAATGAGCAGACCCTGTGGATCCTCATAAACATCAAGTCCGACTCCGGCACGCCAATTGCCAGCTGGCCCGAGCCAAAGGTTCGGCTCATGTGCCAGAACAAAAGTCGAGGACAAGCGGGAGCCGTGAGCATGACAGAGTTCCCTTTGACTACCTACAGCCTCAAGCCCTTCTTACACTCAGCCCTCTTGCCTCTCCTCTACCCCTTGATGCTCAACTTTGGCGTGTTGTTGCTGGGGTGTCCAGGAGTTGGCAAGACTCCCTTTGTTGTGATCTTGGCAATGGCCCTGGGAAGGTATCATGTACGCCTGAGTGGTGATACAAACTTGAAACCTGGGTGGCGTAGGGCCAAGTCTTTGGACAACTTTCGTCACCGCGCTCCTCGCGTTCAAGAAGCCTTGTTCCTTGATGACCCTTGCCGCGCCAAAGTGAGCATGGCTGACTTGAAGAGTTTCCTGACTGTGGATGAGGATGGAACTGTTGAGTCCCGCTACAATGATACCCGCCTCATCAGGAATCAGTTGCGGGCCTATGCCTCCAATGATCTGAAAGATGACTTGGAGGAAGAGCAAAAGATTGGAACTACTCTCCCTCCAGGACGCTTTCTGGTCATGCTGGATGACTTGTTTGCCGGGGAGAAGGAAAAAGATGTTCTGGCTGTTCTGAAACGTTCCATCATCTTCGTCTTCACCGGTATGGCTCTATACTTGCGCTTGCCCAGTGAGAATAAGGAGGCCATCATCCACCGCATCTGTGTAGACGACTTGCACAAAGACTTGCTGGCTGACAAAGACAAGCCCTTCTATGGCAAGTACAAGGCAGGCTCCATGGAAACTGGCCCCTCTTTTGATACTGATGTAGGTCGAGGGCAAAGGATGCTGGAGCAGGCAATGAACACAATGGCAGAGTATGAGGAAGTCCAGGGTTACATTGAGTTCGTCAACGGCAAGATTCAAGATGCACTGTTCCGATCTCAGGACATCCGCATTCTTCCAGGCTCTCCATCGTCGGATGACGACGACCAGGTGCCTTTGGCTGCTCGTCCTGTGCCACCCATTGGAACTCATTGTTCTGGTCGTCGTGTTGGTCCATTTGTCTATCCTGGCCGCCGTGTGCGGAGGAAAGCAACACCTGTGTCTCAAGAGCTGGAAGAGTTGGCTCAGGCTGCCGAGGCACAGACTGCTGTCTTGGAGGATGGCACCAATGATGAGATGGACTTTGAAGCTGCTCTGCTACACACCGCTGCAGATGAAGAGGCAGCTCATGCGCTAGGCACTCTTGATGCTTAGGAGTAGCTACTGTAGCTTCACCAATTTATTGTGCGTGTACTTCACGTGCAATAGCTTGCGTACATGCTGTCGTTCCGGATAGACAGCTATCGCATTGATCATATCTGGGGAAAAAAGTTTGTCCCACAGCTTCTTTTGTCAACGGAACTGAGTTTGTCTACCCTCATGCTTGCAAGCGCTTGCAAATCATTCCACTCCAAGTCCACCAGCACCATACCAAACCTAATTGCTCATTCAAATTCAGTGTCTGATTCAATTTTGTCACTCGTTATAGCTGTTTGGTTTCCGCCTAGCTCCGAAATTGCGCCTTGCCATGTCCAAGTTCAACAACTTTCCCGTGCCCAAGAAAGGTAAGCTACGTGCTGTATTGAAACGGCCTGCGAGCATGAAGACCAAGGCATGGAAGCAAGTGAAGTATGTGCGATCCCCTGATGCAGTTCCTGAAGTTCGCATGGACCGCTGCAAATGGAAGCGCTCCTTGGCACAAATTTTGCAAAGCTCTCCATCTACTTTGGTGAAGATGCTTCGTGAAGATGGACTTCTTCATAAATGGGAAGGGCATGTCTGTCCGCGATGCTGCCGTGGCACCCTTGGTGGCCTTCAACAACTTGGAGGTTTACTAAAGCATAGATGCAGTGCCAAGAAATGCCACACCTACATCAACCCGCATCATGCTCACCCCATTTTTGTGGATCATTGGGGCTCTTCTTCTACACCGCTTGCCACCCAGGCATGTTTACTGATGCTCCTGCTCAACCGTGTTTCCCACCCCACCATCCATCGCCTCCTGCATGTGAACCATAAGAGCATTGAGGATATGGAGAAGAGATTAGGCCAGCTACGTGAAAGGTGGGTCAGGAACAAGGAGAAGGACATCAAATTTGGGCAAGGTGGAAAATGGCAGGACGTGGAAGCCGATGAAGCCACGTTTGACAAGAAGGTCGTGAATGGACAGCTGCACTGGGAGCAGTGGTGCGGCATTGTCCAAAGAGGTAAACCTCAGACGCTTGTCCTCCATCGCTTGAAGCCAGTCATCTCCAAACTTCGCGCTCCAGGCCCCGGTGCTATTCGAAAAGTTGAATGGCAACCATTGGCTGTGAAATGGCTTCAACACCGTGACATTATTCTCCACACCGACTCGGCAAAAAGTTATGCCATCAAAGTCAAGGGTGTCCTCCATGACCGGGTCATCCACAAAAAGAAGCGGGTGAAAGTCAATGGAGAATGGAAATGGCTCACTCCAAAGTATGTGGAGTTGCACAAGCATGTCCTCCCCGGCAGCAAGAAGGCAATCACAGTCAAAAAGGGCACCCAGATCATTGACAGATGCTGGCGTTTCCTCAAAGACCGGTTGAACATCAACCAGAACTGCAAAGTTGGCAGCAGTCTTCTGCGCATCCGTTTGCGCTCTGCTCAGTATGAGTACTGGCATAGGGGGCACGATCTGTGGTTGGCAACGGGTTCTCTTGTTCAGTGGTTCTTGTTGAAGGCCTAGAGAGCCCAGCCACCACAGCGGGGCAGAGTTCAAAAGAATCAGCGCGTCGCTGCTAGCACCTTCTGCTGTGTTCTAACCTTCTTGACTTTGCTGCCATCGCATATCTGTGGGCTTCCTATGTAAATTTCACGCCTATTTGCTTCAATCATCTGCTTCAATAATCTGATTCTCATGTCCTTCCTGATCCATCATCTGCTGGCAAATGTCTTCAACATATTCATGTCAATGCTCGCTCTGCACGCATGCAGGCCGCTCAAGGTGGGTATCAGGGGGGGGGTAGCATATATATATATATATATATATATACACGATCACATATAACATATATACACATATAGAACTATATCATACATATTTATAGACTGGCGGGTGCACATGCATAAATTTGCATATATGCATATATATATATGGAACATTCGGCTAAAGCCAGGTGTCTCCGCCTTCCCAGCCCAAAAACGGCCAGGATGAGAAGCTCTCCGAGGCCCTCCGGGATCGTTTGCGCATCGGCGTTCACTGGGACACAGATCCTCTGACGTTGATTTGGGCGGGGCACTCCAAGGATAACCTGCAATATGTAGCGATATCACAATATATCATATGGGGATGTATGAAAACCTATTAGTATAGCATTTTGGGGGGATGAACGGGATGAACATCCATAAATCCCAGCTATGGCATGGGTTTTTGACTCATACAAAAATATTGCCGCTTTTCCATGCGCCCACAAATGACTTAGGAGGTGGCCAACAAGGATCATCGAGTGTGCCAAGTGTCGGGCCCTCAAGGTTTGGCGAAGGGCGCTGTGAACTATGAGGGCTTTTTGCCATATGGAATTCCCCAATACTTACCATCTGGTAAACATACAAAAAACTATATAAAATCCATAATTTTTAATGGGAAAACTCACTACTTCTATGGCCATTTTCAATAGCTATATTAAATTACCAGAGGGTAGTATGATTAGAATTTATTAGATATTAAAAATGTCATGGAAAATTTAGGAGAAATTGTTAAACACTCCCGGGAAAGCCATTCATCAGTAATTTTAAGCAGCCCCAAGAACATATTTGCATTATTAGTCATTTTTTAGTATGAAGACATATTAAACACCCCCAAGAAACCATGCTAGAATGGTATGAAATTTCGACATTTCTTTGGGACCAGTTTAACCATGGGGCTGAACGGGGGATGAAAGACTCCAAGGATCTGATACCTGTGCCCTGTTCAACTTGTATTGGCCATTCAAGCTTTCCCATTTTATTCCAGAGATGTTCTGTAAGATCGCATCGGCACTGGCCAATTTGCAAACTGATGAAGCTATATATATATATATGTGGAGGACATTATTATTGATATATATATATAAAGCTCACGTGACCTACTGGGATTGGTAAAGCTTGCGGATAAGCATGGCCTTTTTTCCGATGCAGAGGTATCAACCCAAAAGGACCACGTTCTGTGAAGATGTCTCGACGATTCCAGCAGTTGGCAGCGATTTTGAAAAAGGTCATCTATCTTAGTCCAAACCTGCGACACAAAATATGGCAATCTGGTTGGTGGTTTGGAACATGTTTATTTTCCATATATTGGGAATTTCATCATCCCAACTGACTTTTGTATTTTTCAGAGGGGTAGGTGTACCACCAACCAGCAATGGTGATAATACCCTCCGGGAATTGAACTTAGCTATGGAAAATGGACATGGACCATGATGATGATTTACCTATTGAAACCTGAGGTTTTGCTCTGCACTGCCGGTTGCGTATGCCAAAAGCACTCGTTCGCAAGATTGGGACGCTGGTCTGTGACAGGGTTCCTGTGGTCTTGTAGCTTACCATGGTTTACCCTCTGGGCAAACTAGCACAGCTATTGCAGTTCTCTCCCTTTTTTGTCCGTGTGTTCAATGGGTAAATCATCTATCAATATCACCACAGCTATTGTAAATCTCCGTTTTTAAAGTAAACTAACAGTATGCTATGGAAAATTTGCTTATTTCTATAGGTAAATCATCTATACATGGGCCATGGCTTCCACAGCTACGTCAAGTTACTGGAGGCCACCCCGGCCACCGGTTAGCAGGTTGGTCGACTTTCCGTTGTGGCGCCCATGCTGCGCCATGAAACCAGAGAGAGATGTGCGTTTAGCACACTTAAGTGCTAAACGATGGTTTCACATCTATTACCCTCTGGTAAATAAACATAGACCCTGAAAATCCCCAACTTTTAATGGAAACTAATCTTCCAACCCCTATCTGGCAGGGTCTATGTTAATTTACTGGAGGGTATCATCCAGTTAAAAATAGCTATGATATGAAAGCCACGGTCCGTTTAGTTTGATTGATTGAAAATTGTGATTTTCCATAGCAGCCCACTTACCGGTAAAACATCCCATTAGTTTAACAGTATCCTTTTTTTTTTGGCCCAGGACATTCGTCCCATAAAATGATTGGTTCTATATCCTCAATATAGCAATTCCAATTTTAATGGTTGGTATTGTATCCCATGATGATATTGATCCCCTTAAATCATTAGCCCTATTATAAGTTCATTACTATATATTTTCGCATGTCTCTCCACCATGTTTTTGGGCTATCTCTTTAGGCACTGTTTTTGTCAAAAATTCACCAAAAGTTAGGGACAAAAATTCCCCAGAAAGAAGAGGGACAAAAAATCCCCAAAAGTTAGGGACAAAAATTCACCAAAAGTTAGGGACAAAAATTACCAAACTTAGGCCAAACTTAGGGACAATAATTACCCAAACTTAGGGACACTAATTACCCAAACTTGGGGACAATAATTACCAAACTTAGGCCACACTTAGGGACAATAATTACCCAAACTTGGGGACAATAATTACCCAAACTTGGGGACACTAATTACCCAAACTTGGGGACAATAATTACCCAAACTTAGGCCAAACTTAGGGACAACAATTACCCAAACTTGGGGACAATAATTACTTAAACTTGGGGACAATAATTACCCAAACTTGGACAAAATAGCTCTAAAGAAAACGTGGTAGAGCGCCATGCTCATATATAATTGTTTCTACAGCCCCATTTTTTCAATCCCTGGCCATCCTTGGCCCCAGGAAGCCTTTGGTCGCTTGGTGCTGCAAGGCACCTTCGAAGCCACTTTGGCGATTGCAGCGGTGTTGAGCATTCAGCGGCAGTGCCGTACCAAGGTGCCGGGCGATGGGATACGAAGCTGGGTGTGTCTGAAAAATGCGGCCGTTTTATGATTGTTTTTTTTCGGGACGATTAACCCGTGGATGAATAATGATTAACCAGTGGATGGAATGGAGTAATTAGCCGATTTTCAGACTAACCCATTCTCCCACAACAATGGGTAAATGATAGCCACAAGGAGGAAAATGATGGAACATGTGGTGTTGTACCGTATTGTGCCCGCTTATTTGCCCCTTGTCACGAAAGCTAGCGGTAGCTAGCTGGAGTTACTCTCGCTTTAGCAAGGGGAGGGGCAGGTCTGAGTCCAATACAGTTATTTTTCCCCCCCCTCCCCCCAAGCTCCCGGGGCATTTTTGGGGCGGTCTTCACGGGCTCAAATCCTGCCAGGTCTCTAGGCAATCTGTATTCAGCATATCCAACTTCCATCAAAATCCCATCATGTTTCCAGGCTCATATGAACCTTAGCTTTCGTTCACCCCCCCCTTGGGCCTCAAGTATCTGGGAATTTTTAAGCATCATGAATGATGCTAACCAGCTAATCGTTGTCAGCTTTCGTACCTTCCCTGCCACAGGTTTCACCAAATATGTCGGAAAAAAATCTAGCTCATAAAAATTGAATGGCCAACCCACAAGCTTCATCTAGGCTAGATCCAAGCCGATACCCTCCTCTTACACCAACATAGCTATGGAAAAAATCCGCCATTTTGTAGATCAAAATCACTTTCTTCAACCATGGATCATGAATCATGAATATGTACATTGTTTTTTTGAAGGTTCTTTCTATATTTTTTCTCCTCCAGCGTTTCGCAGAGGTGTACCTCAGTGCAGTGGGTGGCGGCGCCTTTGGAAACCGCACTGCATGGATCGTGGACGCCATTGAGCGGGCATTGAGGAGGGGGCGATTGGTGGATGGGAAAATCAAATCTATAGGCTATAGGAAACTGCAACCCATTTTTTTTCCTGTAGGGAACCATGGTTTTTAGCCTGAAATATCGGGCTTAACCCTGGTTTTCCTGTAAAATATTGCCCGCAAAGCAATCCACTGACCTGGTCAATAAGTCGGGATGTGGATGTGGACCTGGATAGGCCCCTCAAATTATAGTGATGCAAGATGTCCATCCATTTTCCCTAACTGTGAAAGATAAATCCATCTAAAGTCTTGTCAGAGTGTGCACAATGTGGCTTAGAGAGAGAGAGAGAGCGAGCGAGGGAGGGAGGGGGGGAGTCCCCATTCAACTCAGTGTTCAGAGGGTGTCTTGTGGTGAGCATCAATATGTGTAGTATTATATATACGTATATATATATATATATATCTGGTTTCATGGTTTGGAACATTTTTTCCATATATTGGGAATAATCATCCCAACTGACTTTCGTATTTTTCAGAGGGGTTGAAACCACCAACCAGATATATATATATATATATGTCTACATATGTATATATATATATACATATATATATATATACACACACATATATATATATATATATACATATATGTATACACATATATATATATATACACACACGTTCTTCAGTTCTTCTGCTTCTCCACCTTTAACCACTCTCAGTCATGCTATGGATGCATCCATGATTCGGAATAGGCAGCGGCAGTAAAACCTCCCAATCAGGGTTCCACATGCTTCGGGCAAGAGATGATGGTGGCTAAGAATGCGTAACATCCCAGCGACATCCAATAGCAACCCCATACATACAATATACCTTTTTGCCATGTAATTTCCTCTCCAGACCCCTCAAGGGTACAATATACATATGCAACCCAGCGTTGCAAAGGGGTAAAGATGTCAACGGGTAAAGGCGGAGAAACATCCCAAAACCAAGTGCAGCCGTTCCATCAGGAACAGCTGACGCATCATATCCAAAAGGCCAGGCAGGCAATAATCTTCCCTAGAAGGTGGTGACCCAGTTCGTTAATTAATGTTAATTATACTTAATGGAGGTGAATGCGGGTTATAAATGTTTATAAACACTTTAGAAACCAAGCTATTAGTGGGGGGCTATCAATGGGGGTCCAGGATCCATGCCGAGTCGCCATTGGACGTGATGCTGGTGCACTTCAGCTCCGTTCCACGTGGTGCCTATGGGGACCTGGAGAAGGGCCGGAAGAAGCTGAAGGCGACGGCGCCCAAGTGCCATGGCAGCTGGTAGTTGGTGCAACTCAGTGACCAGAGTTCGCCATTTATAGGTGGATACCCTCTGGTAAACTAACATAACTATGGAAAATCACCATTTTCAATGGGTAAATCCACTATAATAAATGGTCAATTTCAATAGCTATGTTAAATTACCAGAGGGTAACCCCACTGAATGGGGACTTACGAACCAGTTTATTAAGCACTTACTGAGGTGCATGATCCTCCACTGGGGCATATTTCATGCGATAAGATGAGATATACCCCGGGGTAAACATACCACAAAATGTGGAAAACCCTGTGTATAACATAAATGGTGGGTTTTGTTCACATCTAATTATTTTGGTTTACAGGAGAGGTTGTTTTTCGTCTTTGTGGAGATTGAATGGGATGATAGTCGGTGACAGTTTGGATTTCAAAGATGTTTGCTGTAAAAGTCCAACATTTTTTTAGTGTAATCCCCACCTCCTTTAACTAAACGTACCCCAAATACTGAAACTAGGGTCCGCGTTAAATTTTGGGAAATTTCAGACTGGCCAATTTGATGTTTAATTGATCCCCTTTCGAAAACAAATTGAACATGAAGGTCCCATTTCAGGGTTTCACCCCCTAAGAATGAAAACTAGTCAACCCCGGGGCGTTTTTTTAATCAGGGTCCGTCTTCTAAGGTCGAAAAAAAAAGTATTTTATTAAGGTTTTTAGGGGAAAGCTTCGAAATCCAATTGTTTGCAATATTTTAATGGAAATCTAATCGGTTTTGAAATAGTTTCTTTTTAATGTTAGAGTTGTTTTATTTGTTTTATTTAGTATTAGATGTATTAGGGGAAAGCTTCGAAATCCATTTTTTTGCAATATTTTAATTAGCTTTTAAAAGGAAATCTAATCGATTTTGAAATAACAAAGATAGTTTTTATATTAGGGAGGGGGTGTTTTAAATTAGTATTAAGGGGAAGCTTTGCGCCCTAATACTAAATACCACCTAATACTAAAAACTCCTCCAGGTGTTTATTATTTGGGGGATTTTGGGGGGACCGTTTAGTAATAGGGGAAGGGATCAATATGATGCAAGCCATTTTTTTCATGGCGATTCTAGAACGCCACAGAGTCTCGAGACGGAGTAGCTCCTCCAAGGCCCGAAGCCACGGCTCCTCCTGAGCCACCTGCGGAGGTGGGCGATGCGCCCGAAGCTGGCAGCGATGCGGCATCTGGGCGATCAGTCTCCGAACGTCGGGGATGTTTCGTAGGAAAAATTAGCTTTTGAACCATGACAACTGTTCACTAGGAAACATGGCGCTTTAACATGGTAAAAAAAAAAACGTGTTTAACACCCAAAAAATCTGAAAATGATGGATTTCATGATGGAGAGAAAGAGAGAGAGAGAGAGAGGGAGATGTTTTCATGGGTTTCAAACCACTAGAAATGGTGATGTCATGGGAATTTAGCCTCTAGACTCACGACAGGTCATGGAAAACGAACGTGATTTTTTTTGATGATGTACCTCTTAATAGTGATTCTCTACAAATTACCAGAGCGAAACATTAACATTAACAAGTCTCTATCTCTTTCTAGATGCTATAGATATATGACTATTCATTTGTATGTGTGTGTGTGTATCTACACATGGGTCGGATATTCAAATTCATGTGTTGGCAGATGGGTAGATAGACGGGTGGCTGGATGGCTGGCTGGAGGGATAGATGGACGGATGTAAAGAGAAATATGCATGTGCGAGAAAAACTTAAATTGTACATTTGCAATGGTATTCACACATGAATACTTATAGATTAGATTAGATAGATAGATAGATGGATAGATGGATAGATGGGTTAGATAGATGGATAGATAAATCAATCGATATATATATATAGGTACAGATACACATATAAACGAAGATAACTATAAACATGTATAAGAATAAATATTGTGTTTGTGTGCACCCGCATGCATCTACAAGATACACATCGATTGCCAGTTCAGGTGATCCTCGCCAAGGCCTTCAAGAGGCCTGTGGTAATTTCATCCGGGGAAATCCATGGACATGATCATTTTCACACGGCAAAAGATGGGCAAAACATGGCAAAACAATATATTTTCATTGAACTTGGGTTTCCTTCTCGACCACTCTTTTTTGTGGGTTTTCCCAATTTTCACGTGGCAAAATTAGGACATTTATATTATTATGTCATTATATCCCATAGGATCCATGTATGCTATATATGGCAACATGGATCCCATCAATATACCCCCAATGTTAGCATATATACCATACATTGATCCTATGGGTATATATATATACACACACACCTTTCTCTCTTTCTTATATCATTTATTGAAGGATCTGAAGGATTCCATTGGCGACTTCCACTGCCATGTTCGAGTCGCCACAGATTGGACTTGAACGGGGACGGCGTCATCTTGGAGGAGGAGATGGCGGCGGTGCTGAAGAAAATCATGCCAGAGACGTGGCCGAATATTGTTTGGGTACACGATTAATGCCTATAGTGTTCCAAAGTTTTACCCATTTTTTTTGAGAGAATTGGATTTTTTTTCTGTTAAGCAAGGGAAATTGGGATGTGAACAGGAACTACCCTCGTAGTTCAACATGGCTGGAAAATCATCCATTGAGTTTGATGATTTCGATGATTACCGACGGGTATGTGTCATGGTGGATTGATAGACAGCCGTGAATTCGGGGCCATGTTTTTTTTTTTTCGATAGGGATTCTGGTTGGTGGTTTGGAACAACTGACTCATATTTTTCCATATATTGGGAATTTCATCATCCCAACTGACGAAGTCCATCATTTTTCAGGAGGGGTAGGTCAACCACCAACCGGGATTTTTTTCATGGCCAACATACCGGGATGTTCCATTGCGGGATGGATGAACATACCACATAAAGGCATCTTTTTGATGCTGTGGGGATCAAAAAGTCATGATTACTGGTTGGGTTCGGTGCGGTTCGGAGCGGTATTTTCCGAGGTTCCCTCTCTTTATGGAGCCAGTGGGAGCTATGAATTTTAGAGTTTCCCAACAATCTGGGATGAACATACAGCTATACTATACCAGCTATGTTGGTGTGAACAGAATTGCACTAGGATTTTTTACATGGTTTAACATGTTCAACCCATACCGTACCATATAATCGCTTTCCTATCTCTTGCCTCTCATGAATTTAGATACCTTCAGGTAATCAAACATAGCAACGGCAAATACCTATAATTGTCCCATTAAACTATCAATTTACCATCAATTTAGTTCGGGGGAATTTTCCAGCGGTTACCAGTTACGGTAACTCGCAAGGCAAGCCATCCCATGAACCATCACCATATTTGGGACCCAACATCCATGAGCATCCATAGAGGGTAGCATTTTTGTGCCAGGCTTTTGTCCATATTTTTTAATCTTATATATATATATATGTATACCATCTGGCTATTTGTTACATAGCCATGGTATAGATGGCCCATAGAAATAGATGGTTTACCTGGTTTACCGAACTTAAAAATGGTGGATCTTTCCATTGCAAACTGTTAGTCATAACCAGATGGTAAACTTCAACCTCCAGGAGTAGAAGTAGGTAGCAGATGCGCCAGCCTTAGCCCTTGATGTCGCGCCAAGGATCTGACCGACACTCGGCCAAGGATTTTTCAGAGCAGTGGCTGCTAAACCGCTGGTTGATGGTTGAATGGTTGATGATTGGAGAGGGTTAATCATGGGAAAATCATTGGAAAATCATGGGAAATACACAAGAAAAACATATCATTTGGTCGGTGGTTTGGAACATTTTGTCCATATATTGGGAATTTCATCATCCCAACTGTTCCTCACTCCATCATTTTTCAGAGGGGTGGGCTCAACCACCAACTAGTTATACTATCCAACCAGCGTCTTGGGGATGATCGTCATGGCCTTGTGATTTTGGCACAATTCGCGCAAATCAAGAGCAAACAATCCCATTCAAACTTTACCAAGGTTGATAATTAGTTCTTTGCTGGCGGCACATTGAGCCACGCCACCCAGCTCGTGCAAAGTCATCATAGATCATGCCTGAATAGGGGCGCGAGGGTAGGAATCTTGTACCCTATAGTGTGATTTTCAAGTGCATGCTTCACTGCACCAAACCTAGGACCCAAGTCCAAGCTCTTCCCATGAACATTCTCTTGATATCTCCATAAAATGTCATCAGATAGCTAGTTAGATATGTGTCCTTATGATTATTTCCTCTTATTGTTCTTAACCATTTAATTAGTGGGACACCAGCAATTTTTTATTCAGGATTATTTAGCTGTTTTGCATTGACATCATACTTAGATCTTGGCCTATGTCTACCAATTTCTAGGCCTAAACTCCCTTGAAACCACCCATTTCTTGAGTTTCTTTGGTGGCAAAACATGGGGGTTCCATAAATGGGGGTACCCCAAAAACACTGGATGGTTTATTTCATGGAAAACTCCATCTCCAAATGGATGATGAACAGGGGTGCCCCTATTTCAGGAAACCTCTATATATGTCCATATCCCGTATCCGTATCCCCTGGGTCTGGGTCAAAATTAGATCAACAATTAGATCAACTCTAATAAAAAAGTGAATACCATACTCTAAAATCTCTCAAAATACTGAAAATGAACAGATTCTCGGTGCAAGACCATGGCAAAAGCCAGCCCTTTCCGGCCCGTTTCTGGAAGGCCTCGGAGGTGACGACCATCTTCGCCGCGGCGGATGCCAACAGCGACGGCGAGCTGCACTACGTGGAGTTCGCCTCGTGGGTCACGCGTGCCTTGGATTCCTGGGATTAACTGGGATTAACTGGTTGGTGGTGATGGTGAATCTATGGTTTTTATAATGGCTACCCTCTGGTAAATAGTAATCTATGGTTAATCTATGGTTAATCTATGGTTAATCTATGGTTAATCTATGGTTAATAATGGTTACCCTCTGGTAAATAAACAGTTGGACCCTGAAGATCGCCCATTTTTAATGGAAACTAGTCTTTCAACCCCGATGACTGCCAGGGTCTATGTTAATTTACCAGAGGGTAATCATTGGAATACCAATATATCTGGTTGGTGGTTATGAATGAGTTTTTTTTTCCACAATATATAGGATAATCAGATAAAATAACAGATATCATGATTTTCTTGATGACCCTCTGGTAAACAAACATAACTATGGAAAATCACCATTTTTAATGGGTAAATCCAGTATTTTTATGGTACATTTTCAATAGCTATGTTTGTTTACCAGAGGGTAATAACGATTGATCATGGTTAAAGATTGATTAATTGATTAACCGATTAACCATTAATTATGGTTATTGGTGGTTAATAATGGTTGATAATGGTTTGTGATGGTTAATGATGGTTACTAATGATTAATAATGGTTATATATGTAATAATGATAATAATTGTTGATAATGGTTTGTTGGGGTAACCTCTGTTTTTTTTTCAGCTGGACCCTGAAAGTCACCAATTTTTAGTGGAAACAAGCTCTTCCAACCCCGATGAATGGCAGGGTATGTTAGTTTACTGTATATATATATATAATGAATTAATGATATGAAAAATGTACATATAATTTAAATGTACTATAATTGACTATAATGAATTTATGGTGTCTGGGAAAATTATAGTGAACCGCCCCCTCCACCTGTTTGGGGGGGCCTCTCTGGCAAGTGTAAAAGGGTAAATTAAAGTAACCTCCCGTCGTGACCGAACCCTGGAATCATGGTGTGGGGAATCATCCCCAAATGGCCGAACAATTCAGGTGAGTGAAATATTTTTTCGTTTACCCGGGTTGCATATAGCCACAGTATAAAGGATGAATTCATAAGTCAAAAGTGGGTCATGTGGGATTTACAGAATGCCATCCGCAACATCCCCAAGTCATGACAATGTTTACGGCTGCGATTTCAACCATTCCCAAACGCTAGGTGAATGACATTGGGTTTCCCACATTATTGGAACTAGCGACCAGAAAAAGCAATAACTACTAATAAAGTGTCATTACCTTTTGGTCGGTCACTAATCATACTAATATGTGTACTTTTTTTAGTCGTTGCTCCAAAAAGCAGTCATTTCAGGGGTTCCTGGGAAAAAACGCCGTTGCGGGAGAAATGGACTGTGACTGTAAGAAATCGTGCCAGAACTGGTTGGGCAATGCCGCCGTTGCCAAGTTGAAGCAGCTAAACTGGCAAATAACAAAACCCCTCGAAACCCAAAAAAATGCCGCTGATGTCCAAAACATGGTTTTCGGAAAAAAAGGCAGAAAAAAAGTACCACTAGCGAACACGCCGATTATGTATATATATATATATATATATTGGTTGTAGTTGGGGCCCCCAAAGAATAGCGAAGTTGGTTGAATTACTTTTCTCACAGACCAACAAACATAACTTGGGGGCCCACCTTGTGCAATCAATGGAAAGATTGAAAAATATGGGATTGACTCTGCTTTACCTCTGAAAACAATTTTTACGCATGGTTTACTACTATACTACCAAATGGGCAAAAATTGGTGGGATTAGGGTGGGCATTATAGGAATATCATGGAGATATCAATGGGAATATCAATGGGTGTATAACAGGAATGTAATGGCAATATAATGGGCAATTCGGATATTCCAGTGAACGAGTGGATTGCTGGATGGGTACTTTAGATATAATGATATAATTATATTTGTTCTATAATTTTTTGATAGACACGCAAGTTTTGCGTATCTAAGATGAACTTGGGATCGCATTGGTCAATGGTGAGTCGTTGAAATATGGTGAGTAAAAACAAATTGGTAAACTGACATAGACATGGGATGGTGTGGAAATCCATTGTAGTTTCCCGTTCGGAAAATTGACGACATTCATGGCGGGTGTTCCATATCTATGTCGAGTTCTAGTAATAATGGAATTCACTGGTTTTATATGGGTGATTTGAGCCCAACGATGGAACTGATTGGTAGAACGGCAGATTGAAGCTTGAAACTATATTGAAAAAAACCCTATATTGCCCCAAAAATCCTGACGGCCGATCATCATTTTCCACGTTAAAATTGCTATAAACATTGGGGTATATACCCAATGTTTAGGCACACCCATATCAGCCTATTGAATCTATTGGCTTAGTATCATCCAATTAGTATCCTGATGTGTTTGCATTTATGGGATGCTCCCCATTTTGAAGAACGTTCCGTTCCCGTTTGATGATGGGCTGCCGTCGCAGGAGAAGAGGCGGGCGCAGTGGCCAAGGAGGTTTTGCAACTTGGCCGGGCGCCCTCTGAAGCAGAACCGGAAAAGGTCGAAGGCACGTGATAGGCGACGGCAGCGCAGGTTTTTCCATTTGCAATGGCGATTCCAAGCCATTCCCCGTAGTTTTGTTTGAGGAGAATGATGATTTACATACATATTACCCCTCTGGTTATTTAACATAGCCATGGAAAAAATGGCTTATTTATAGATGGTTTACCTATTAAAAATGGTGGATCTTTCCATGGCTATGTTAAATAACCAGAGGGTACATATTACATATTACATATTACATATTACATATATATTTATACAACCGCTAGAGTCGTGGCTAACTTTGACAGGGGAGCTGGGCACCGTGCCCAATAATATTGGGATGATGACCACATTTTATCACAGTACAACCAACTTCAGAACAAGGCCATATTATAACCAATAATGATTGGAAGGTCATAATGCAACCAATCTAATAGTAGTTTACAATACCCAACAATCATCAAGTTTATCACCAGCAATCCCTATTCTTATCTCATTTGATTTCAGTTGCACAGCTATTGCACAGCTACCTGAATATGAAATATCCCCGAAAAATCGAGGTATACCCAGCCAGAACCAGGACATGGACCTAATCAAATGGATTCAAACAGTGATATACTTCAGGGGGCAGCTAAAAGCAGCCAGTTCCTATTCGGGATAAACGATAGATCCAGTTGCGCAGCTGAATGCTGTTTTCTTTTTAATTGTCTTTTTGGAATGAATCGAAACCACCAACGGCAAGTCAAAATTGAGCCGCTTCCCAATTGCCAATCGACCAACGTCCCTGTGAAATTTCCGTTGCTGTGACTGACTTGCATTGATCGCCAAAATGGCGACCGATAATCTACTGATGAACAAAAAATAATTGAAATAGACTAACAATTATACCGAATATATTGCAATATTATTCTACCGTACCTGAATTGATATCTATAATTATATTATATCAATATCAATTTCCCTGATTTATAACCCAGATCAAGGAAATATAAATTGATTCTGAAAATATCCCATCCACAATAATTATTAAAATAATTTATTAAAATTATTAAACCTATTTTCGGATATGTTTGTTTTAAATTAATGTTGGGAATAAAAATAATTAATTTAAAATATAAATATTATATTTATAAATGATATATATATATGTAATATATTTATAGCATATAATTATATTATTAATTAAATAATATATAATAATATATAATAATATATAATAATATATAATAATATAATAATATATAATAATATAGTTCAATTGCATCTATTGGGAGCCTTGAACACAAGACACGCCTGTATTGTCTAGGCTGCGCGTTCATATCCATGTTCACATCCATTTATATTCATATCACGAAAGCTAGCCTCAACTAGTCGGAGTTACTCTTGCTATAGCAAGGAATTGGATGGCAGGTCGGTTTCATGCGCAGTTTTCAAGTCACGGATCTCTGGTTTATTTGTGGTTGAAGTTACGTGTTCGATTGGTTTTGAGTCACTGGTTGGTTTTGAGCCAATCTTGGCATGAGTTGGCGTACGGTCAGATGTTTTGGTCACATGTTTTAAATGGATTCGTGTGGCTGATCAGCCACTAGATCAGAGTGATTTTACAGTTGCTTTGAGTCGCTAAAGGTTTAAGGTTTGGAATTGAAGC
>CAMXCT020004000.1:0-48255 GCA_947184155.2 Cladocopium goreaui
AACTACAGCTACAACTAACTAAATCTACAACTACGGTAACTACATTTAAATATACGGACCTTTAAATATACGAACAGGTATTTTAGACTACCTCCGGGAAGGTTTTCCTTGGCCCGGGGGGCCGTTTTAAACATACGGAATCCAATTCATTTAAACATACGGTAACTCCATTTAAATGTACGAACTGGTATTTTATACAACCTCCGGGGCGTCGTGGTCTCGCCCGCCCTCCACATGTTTAAATGTCGTTACCGTGCCTTTATACTACATCACAACTACAACTACAACAGCAACTACTACAGCTACAACTACCATAACACTACACTACAACTACAAATACACTAATTACACTACACTACACCATACTACATCCAGCAGTTGTGGGTGAGGTTACCACTGCAACCACTCCAAAAAGCACAACTCCAAGCACCTTTTGGTCCATCAGTGGGACCGCTCTGCCAGCCAGGCATCACAACAACCACATTTTCCTAGAGGTTTCCTATCTTTGAAACTTCCGCCACCGGCACCACTGATATATATAAAGCATACCCGGCAAGCAGCTGGCAAATAATCATTTCCCCTATCAACATGGTCATAGATCCCCATGTTCAGAGAATATGTTCATCATTGTTCAATATTGTCCATCTATTTTCCGTTCAATATTGTCCATCTATTTTCCCGATCAATTTAGCCTCCCAAACCTAGTCATTTAGCTTCCCCAGGTGTCCGCACCTGCAAAAGCAAACCAATGATGTTGAAGGTTCTTGGCCAGGTCCAAGCATAGCTCCTGGGAGTTTTCGCAATGACTCAATGGATCAGAAGGATGGCTGATCAACCGTACACAGGTGGTTTGGTTGGTATAGAATGACCCGATTCATTCATGGCCCTTGAACAGTGGAACGTTATGGAAACGTTGGGACGATTGAGACATTCCCAAAGCTTGAGATCCCGGATTTTCGGAGAAATCTGAACACCCATGGGGATATCTATCCACCATGGCGCCTTTGTGGATAAGGAGCTTTTGCCTAGCATTCCTCGAGCATCTTGAAATTCAAAAAGGCACTTGATGGGTATCCCGAGGATCTTGAGACAGATAACTCAACATCACGAAAGCATATCCTATATATATATATATATATAGGGCAAACAAGACTAAAAAGAACATGTGGAAAGCCAAGGGTTCCGCGTTCGGAACTACATCTCTAGTGTGTTTTACCACATCTTTTGGATTCGTTTGATATGTTTACAGGAAGGTAGTTCAAAAAGGCCACTCTGATGATCGCCAATCCTACCCTGCTGGTTCGTCGAGTTTCCCATCAGAATGGCAACACATTAACCAATGGTCACCTACTCCTCGAAAATTGGTTAACACATAATTATTCTGCTGCTTGAATGTACTTTTCTGAAATTTCTCTATGTTTATGGTGAAACAATGTTTTTATTACGGTTGAATCCCAGCCACTTTCATGTTCAAAGCCAGTCATTCTGACATGCCTATGTTTAATCCTGCGCACGTTTCTCATGCCGTTAGGCTGTTCATGTTTAAATCCACATGGTCAGACGGCCTCCCAAAGTGAAAACATGGCAAGGTGCTCAAAGCGCGAAAAGGGCGCACATTGGACGAAGCGGCGGGTCATCAAGGAACAGCACAGCATCCTACAATGCCATGACTGGGTCGAAAAAAAAACACCGACTGGAATTGAAGGTGTGAACATGCCGTGTGAAAATGCTGTGTTCACTAGCAAAAAATTGAACTTTGACATGATTTAAACAAGAACGAATGGGATCAAGCAGCCTTTTTTTATAAGGATCAAGCCATCAACAAATTGGGACTTTTTACGGGGTAACTCCATTCATCAACCAACAAATGGGAAAAGAACATCTATGACTGAACCATCCAATATTGGCATTATCATGGATGATTTAAATCCAGCAACCGGGAAGTTGGTTGAGACCGAAGCTAACAAATGGGTTTGTAGTGATACAATGTGGAGCCCCTTGGGTACTGGTAAGTTGGTATGAAGTATGAAGCAACAAATGAGGTGATACTGAGGGGGGATATAACGGGATATCATTTACACATATTTATATATATATATATAATATAATAATCCACAATCTGGCCTCCCAATGATTTAACAAACCCAAAATTCAGATTTAATCCAGCATTTGGAATTCAACCAACACAAAATTAGATGTGCGTCCCCACATCAGATAGGTTTCTGTTAGAACTAATTATAGTGAATTCGTGGTGGACCTCGAAGTACCTCGAAGTACCTCGGTTTGTGACAGTTGAGACCAAGGCTCCACAAGACAATGACGGGGAACAACAAGCAAGTGATCGTATAGCGTCCCGTGGCGTCGGAGCCCATGAAGCATTGGCCACCGGCCATTTGCACGTCCAGCACCATGAATTGCAGGCCTCAACCAATGGGCCAGCCTAAACGGCCTAAACGTGTGAAACAAAGAACTGGAGCTGTGGAAGTGGTGTGGTGTGGAATCACATATGGGCCATGGGTTTGCAGGAGCGTTTGTAAATACTATACATATACATACAAGTAATATAATATATTATTATAATATTCAATATTTTATGATGATATGTATCCAGTGCGTACACGCGAAAGATTTGTAGTGATTGGCTGGTGATTGAGCCTTCCCTGTGGACAGGCCTGAACACGAAGAAAAACTGAAACAGGAAAACTGAAACTACGAATCCAAAATGGCAGGTTTAATGTCGCCCTCAATTGGGATTTGGGTGTTGTAGACAAACTCAAGGTTTAACTGGCCCTGTGGTGCCGGCTCCCAAATAGGATTGGGTGTACCATGGGAACACCACAATTTGATGGGGAGTACATATGCAGATTATATATATATAGGATAAGTATAATTTATTAATTATCATATGGAATTCCGATAAATTATATACAGATTGTATACATTCAAATGTAAAATGGGATGTTTTATAAAGGCTTCATATCAACTCCGTATTAACTCGGGGGTACTCCCCGAACCAGGATTGGTGCAACTTCGAATGGACCAGCGGAAGCAGCAAGCAACATTTCACGTTGCCCAAAGGGTTTTTTCCGGCATTTTAACTGTCTTGCGGATTTAATGACTTTTTGTAGTACGATTTTATGTATTTTATCAAGACAAATCCATTGGTAAACCAGGGGACGATTTTACCAAGAAAAATCCATTGCTACACCATGCTAAACCATTGGTAAACAGTGAGTTCATGGCTAAACCATTGGTTATTTGGTCACTTCCAGAAACGGGGTTTCTAAAACAAACTTGACATTTTTCAGGTCCCTGCCTGATGATGTGTTTTCCATCTCCGCAGGCCATTCAACCTCTGCCACGTGGATGATGTGGATGCACCGCATGGGATGCACCATGAAAAAAACACTTGTTGTGGACGCATGTGTCAAAGTCATTCGGAACAAATTGATTTGAAGGATTTCACACACACAAAATGGATATAAATGGATCATGTGGATGCATATGCAAAATTATGCAAAGGGGAGAAACGAGACTTGCATGAGTCAATTCCATGTCATCACAAGATATCACAAGTCGCTTGTACTTGACATTGGTTCTTGATGACAATCTTGCATGGGCAGAATCTTGGGTGAAATTTGCACGCACAAGCATGGTTTCTAATGATGTTGAAATTTGTTGAAACCTTTGGACGTCAACAGCCGCACAGCGGCGACATATTCTTTTCACTTGTGTACCAACCATGTTTTTGTGTTTTTTTAATCGAGAAAGGACGATGAACCATTGGAATTGGAGGCATCTCTTTTGTCAAACAAAGCAAGCTATCATCAAAGAACCATCTAGAAGTGGATACAACTCAAGGATTTTCCCTGGATGTTCCTTTGCCAAGGTAGATAAAACATGGGTACAGGAAAAGCAGTCCCTGTCGTGAATCCTTTCTCGAGACATCCCCCGCAGGATCTGCCGACAGAGCGCTGTCATCATGCCCATGAGTGCAATGGTCTGCATGACATTTAGGGCTATACCCGCCGCCATGGTACTCACCTGCGAGCGGCCAATTAACCCCTGATGTGAACATATACCAGTCAATAATTCCAGCCCTGAAAACGACAGAAAATGCCACTCCTGCATAAACTATAAAGTATATGGATGATATGTAGGGACCAAAGAAGGAGCCCCAATCAGCCCCTGTGAAGTAAACCCACCAATAACAGAAACATCAAACACACAGTAAGTCTCCCTCAACCAAATTTTCGACAGAACATCATTTGGATTTAATAGATAAATCACATATGCTCCATGTATGGTATATTCACCTACATTTGGGTGATTATTAGGGCAAATGTAAGAAATATACCAGCACCATGGAGCATATGGGAATGGAAAACAGCCAATTTTGTCAAAACCCAGTGATTTGTTGGGAAATCCCAAAAACAAATCCAGCTGGATGCTGAATCGCAAGAAACGGCACTCCCTTCATCCCCACTGGTTTCCCGAAATGATTGGTTCCTTTCTTCGATTGGTCCCCACCAACTGACATTCGATCTGACAGTTGTGAAATGGCATTTGTATCTGACATGCATGAATGGCATTCGATTCTATCTCACAAACATTCAGGCATGAAAAATCTGACATTTTATCCGACAGTCACTTACAGTCTGTTTGACATGCTATCGGTCCTTGTATAATGTGACAGTCCATCTGGCATTCTACCTCACATGTATATACATGTATATCATTTGTATGACCATATTTGAAACATATTCTGACATTCTGTCTGACATGTTTATTCCATCTGACATACAGTCTGGCATGAAAAATATGACATGTTATGACATTCTAGCTGACATTTGACCTCGCATTCTATCTGGCATTTTATCTGACATTCTATCTGATTATGTTTTTTTTCTGGCATACATTCTGAACTTCTATTTGGCATATAATTTGGCCTTCATATGGACATGTATTCATATTATCGCAATTTATTTGACATGCTATCTGACATATGTTCTGACACTTTATTTGGCATATATTCTTACTGACAATCGGACATTCTATCGGACATATATTCTGTCATGTTGTCTGGCATTCTATCTGACATAATTATTATAATATGCGGACATTGTATCTGCAATTTTCTCTGATATTCTGAACTTCTGACATATACAGTATTCGAACATTCTATTTGACATCTTGGCATTATATCTGGCATAGCCCAGAAAGCCTGGGAGCTACCCATGCTCCCGGGGAGTCAGAGCGGGGCTTCGCCAACCCAAGTGTTTGATCATTTCAGGGATTGATTGAATTCGTTGAATACTTGAGTGGTTTTGCTGTATGGTTTGTAGCAAAACAATCGAGCTCTCATAACTTCCGACATGTTTTTTGCTCACATTCTGATATTTGCATCATCATTTCTGTTGCTTAGACCATATCTCTACTTATATATATATATATATCATTATCCTAACATATCCTAACTATATTATATATATCCCTACTATATCCGTCGCTATCCCAATTATGGTGTGTGAATACCCTCTGGTAATTTTAACGTAGCTATTGGAAATTGCCATGAAAATAGAAGTGCCGTGCCTTGATGGGGGACGCTTGAGCGGAGGCCTCAGAGGATTGGGTGTTCCCTGGAATCGCAACGCGGGGAGTATCCATTTTGTAACACTTTATGGTATTTCATCGTATTTTATTGTATTTTATGGTATTTCATATCATTTTATCCTGCTGACTTGGGGGAATCTTTGGAATATCTCAGAGTTGAAGGTCTGAAAATAGATGTTTTTGTCAATATGTTCTAAAATTACTGTAGATGTATAAATATATACGTCTCGCTTTTGGTGGGTATCATTCTCACAAAATTCGGTCAGTCACGTAAGTTTTGATATCATATGGGGGCCAAAATCGGCCAAAACCGGCCAACAATTAGCGAGATAATGGGGGATATAAAGACCAGTGCACTTCTGTTTTTTTGTCCAGAAATGGGGATTTGCTCCTAGTCTGGCCTAGTTTGATCATGGGGGGTCGGGTCAACTGGTGAGCTGACCCCCACAGGAATGGAATCCTTTTAGGCACCGCTAAGCAAAACAAAAAAAAACACTGGAGTTGGAAGGAAAGCATGTGATAGCTGTGTTTTTCAGGTTTAAGAATCTGGAGAGTTGTTGTCTTTCTTCATTACATCAGAACTCTTTCATGTGCGGCATTCTGGAAGTCTAAGTACTTCTCTTCAACAATCATCAGCAGTGACTGAGCAGTGCCCAATGTACAAAACTATAATATATTATAAGATCCCTAGTTATATACATTTCCTAGTTGCAGAGGAGTCAGTTTGTGATTAAATGTCCAAAGTGGTTATACCAATTAGCAGCAGTTGTTCGCATGGACTCACTGTTTCACGTGCCTTCGCATTTCCAATGTAGTAGAATAGGAAGAAACCGCTCAAGCCCGCCACGATACCTCAAGGCACAAACAAGAGCCAAAGAAACTGCTGTGCAGAATTCTTCTTTGGTACCCGGAACCGAAGAACTTACAACCAGTCCGTCTAAGAGTCTACCCGGACTTCCGAAGAATCCCAAATATGTCTTGAAATGCCTAGACTCTCAAAATAAATAGGACGTATGTTATATAGTTGTTCTATGTTATTGTATTTACACCAGTATTTGATATATGTAAATAAATGTGTATACATATATACATAATATATATATATGTGTGTACCTTGCATTTTATGGTTCAACTGAAAATCAAGGTAAACATTTTAATAAAACTACGAGATACTCATCAAATTCACGGGGATACTATGATATTTCACATTTTCAAATTGTTTTGTTGGGGTCCAAATATGTCCAAATACGTTTGACCACCATTTCTTGCCCGCTTTCTTGAAGGGATGTTGAAACACCCAAGTAGCAAAGATGCTTTATTTTGAGAGGGTCTAAAAAAACGATTTCATATAGTTTGATCATCCCAAACATGGACAGAACGATCAAAAATAATCAGGTTATTCATCCCTCTAAGATCAGGTTATTCCTGACCAGCAGGTTGTTTGGATTTTTGAGCGTATATCTTCACTAATAGGTTTCAGAAACCATTCTTTGGCGCCCGGGCCGCACGTAGCAATATACTTGTACTTCTCGCCCAAAACCCCCGTATTTAGGGAATATGTCAAGTATTTAAATTGGAGGTACTGATCTATATAAGGTCAATGCAAGGCCTATGTAAGGGAATAACCCCACTAAATATTGCCTTGTATATTGCCGTAGATCCAGTTTGGGTCTTGAAATTCCAATTGATATGACATGTTCACAGCACATGAGCAGCACATGTGTTTTTTGTTTACGGCTAATGCTACCTGTAGTGTGCACAAAAAATGCTTTCGGGCCCGTTACGTAGTTGGATATGCTTTAAAAAAAACTTGGGGAACACGAACATGTCGAAAATGCTGAGTACGTGGTAAAGAAATGGCTTTGTCCAGACACTATTCCAATCCTACCACTACTGCTCATATTCCCCGTTCATATGATCATAGTCAAAACATATCAACACATTATTTATGGGTTGTGGTCATTCCCAAAAATGGAAATCCAAACTAACATTGTGGGTAATTGTACGAATCCGTATGACAATGGATTGTCAATACAATGGAGATGGCTCATACGGCTATGGTTATCCATCTCCAGGATCTGAGAGCCCGGAGGAACTCCAAGATGCCAATGGGCCACAAAACGTTCACAGCGCCGCACTCCTTGCACCGGTTGTCCGTAAAGAACCTCCGCCACAGCACAGCGACACAGCGGCTTGGGATGGTTGCCATGAAAATCATCATCTGCGGAGGGATGTTCCAACAAACCGTACGGGTATCCAATCATCCATTGTTAATTGCTGAGGGATGTTCCAATCATCCATTGCTGAGGGATGTACTAATTCAGTGTTAATTTTCGGAGTCGGTATGTCTGGTTTTACCATGTTTTACCCTACATTGTTTTACCACATCATAGTTTCCAAACCAGAACGTTTGGATACAGTTCTACAGATTTTTACAGAAAGATCCCGTGCCAAAAAAATGAGGTTGGCCAGGTCCTAGAAGATCATCCCATTTAGCAACTGGTTAGTAGGCATACTTATAACGCATTTACGTTTATGCGTGTTTATGCTATATATATAATAAACCACTCAGGGCACTTACTAACCACATGAGTAACCACCTATACTAAGTGGTATGATCCCCCAAGTGCTGGGAATACCTGAAGCGTGTCATCCGTCCCAAGGCTGCTGGTATGCTGGCATATCTTACAAATACAAGTGCCGCTTTGTCCAACTAGATGTGTTCATTTCAATGTTGCTGTTTGATGCATATTGTTTTGGTGGGTCAACACCAACGCTTAGTGAATCTTGGTGCTGAAATCCATAGGTTTCTTAGGGTTCACCCTTAATTCTACTCAATTCCTGATTTGTATCTAGTTTTAACATGCTTCAACGCACGTTCTTGATAATCCCATCCCCCTATCATGTTGAACACTCCCATTGTATGGGTCCCTGTCTTTTCCTACTCCACCGTGGTCACTCGGGGTCCCCAAGCTGCAACCCAGCGGCTGTCCATCAGGGCAAATCGCACAAGGGTTTCCCTGAAGGCCCCCCAGACATAGGCCGGGGGGTCCTTTGGGGCCTAGGCAGGGCGAACCCTAAAGGCCCCCCAGACATAGCCCGTGGGGTCTTTGGGGCCTAGGCAGGGCGAACAAATGCAACCAGGCTAATTGGGGTTTCGTTCAATTAAGTTCATACATACATACATACATACATACATGCATACATGCATGCATGCATGCATGCATACATATATACATACAGACAGACAGACACACAAACAGACATACATTACATACATTACATACATACATACATACATACATACATACATACATAAGTTCATACATACAGACATACAGACATACATAAAAACATACATACATACATAAACACCTACCTACATACATACACACATACAAACATACATACATACATTACAAAACAAAACATAACATTACATTACATTATATACATACATTACAAACATTACATACATACATACATTACTTAACATAACATTACATAACATTGCATTACATTACATACATACATACATACATACACACATACATACATACATACATACCTACCTACATAACATAACATAACATAACATAACATTACATTACATTACATTACATACATACATTCATACATTACATAAAAATAACAATACATAACATAACATAACATAACATAAAATTACACTACACTACATTACATACATACATACATACCTACATACATACATTACATACATTACATACATTACATACATTACATACATTACATACATTACATACATTACATACATTACATACATTACATACATTACATACATTACATACATTACATACATACATACATACATACTTAAACTTACATTACATTACATTACATTACAATACATTACATTACATTACATACATACATACATTACATACATCCATACAACAATACATCCGTACATCCATACATCAATACATGCATACATACATACATCCATACATGCATACATACATACATACACACACATACATACGTTACATACATTACATACATTACATACATAACATACATTACATACATACATATACACATATATACATACACACATACATACATACATACATACATGCATACATACATACATACATGCATAACATTACATAACATTACATTACATGACATTACATTACATAACATTACATACATAACATTACATAACATTACATAACATTACATCAATTACATAACATTACATACTTTACATTACATTACATTACACTACAATACATTGCATTGCATTACATTTCATTAAATTACATACTTACATTACATTACATTACGTTACATTACATTACATTACATGCATGCATGCATACATATATACATATACATATACACATACAAATACATATACACACACATACATATACACATACAGACATATATATATATACATACATACATACATACATTAAATTAAAACACATTACATTACATTGCATTAAATTGCATTACATTACATTACGTTACAGTACATGACATTTTTACATTACATACATACTTACTCACTTACATACATTACATACATTACATACATCACATACATTACATACATTACATACATTACATACAAACATTACATACATTACATACATACATTACATACATACATTACATTACATGCATGCATGCCTGCATGCATACATACATATATACATATACATCTACATCTACATCTACAAATACAAACAAACATACATACATACATACATATGCATATACATATACATATACATTTACATACACATATACACATACATATACATATACAAATATATACATACATATACATACATACACATACATTTGCATACATACATACATACATACATACATATGCAGACATATACATACATATACATACATATATATATACATACATACATACATAGATACATACATACATTAAATTACATACATACATTAATTACATACATACATTAATTACATACATACATTGATTACATACATACATTAATTACATACATACATTAATTACATTACATTACATTACACTACACTACATTACATTACATTACATACATACATGCATTACATACATTCATTACATACATACATACATACATAACATACATACATTAATTACATACATACATTAATTACATACATACATACATTGAATTACATTGCTTTCCATTCCATTACATTACATTACATGCATGCATGCATGCATACATATATACATTTACATATACACATACAAATACACATACACATACATATAAATATGCATTTACATATACATACACATACATACATACATACATACATACATGAAATACATACAATACATAACATTACATTACATTACATAACATACATACATACATTACATACATTACATGAAAATACATTACATTACATTGCATTAAATTGCATTACATTACATTACGTTACATTACATGACATTTTTTTACATTACATACATACTTACTCACTTACATACATTACATACATTACATACATTACATACATTACATACATTACATACATTACATACACTACATACATTACATACATTACATACACTACATACATTACATACATTACATACATTACATACTTTACATACATTGCATAAATACATTACAAACATACATACCTACATACATGCATACATTCATTACATTACATTACATTGAACTACAGTACATTGCATTACATTACATCACATTACGTTACGTTACATTACATTGCATTACATACATTGCATTACATCATATATCGGTACGTTACATTACATTCCATTGCGTTACATTACGTTACATTACGTTACATCACGTTACGTTACATTACATGCATTACATTACATTACATTCAATTGCATTACATTAAATTACGTTACATTACATGACATTATTACATTACATTACATTACATTAAAAGACATTACATTACATTACGTTAAAATACATTACAATACATACATGCATACATGAAATACATACAATACATAACCTTACATTACATTACATTACATAACATACATAACATACATAACATACATTACATACATTACATACATTACATACATTAAAAAAATTACATGCACTACATGCACTACATGCACTACATACATTACATTACATATTCCATTAGCATTAACATTAACATTACAAGTAGCATTAACATTAGCATGAAAAACACATTAACGTTAACATTCGTACATACATGCATACATACATACATACATGCATACATGCATACATGCATACATGCATACATGCATACATACATACATACATACATACCATTGCATACATACCATTACATACATACCATTACATACATACGATTGCATACATACATACATTAAATCACATTACATTGCCATTACCGTTGCCGTTACCATTACATTACATTACATTACAGTGATACAGATTCATACATACATTCATACATACATACATACAACACGGTTACATCACATTTCACACATACAATATTTGAGGTGGTTTCCCTGACTTTCTAATAATCAAAACATAATGACTCGTGGGGTCCGCAGTTGTGATGCTTTGCCAGACCCATACCCAAACCAGACTACCTGACTAGCTGATGAAAAAACATGTTCTGACAAACTAAAAGTGCTGGGTTGTCATATCATATATGTTGTCGTATATACCAGCATCATGGAGCATGAGCCGCATAATGACACCAGCTTATCCACTGGTTCATCATCTAAGAATGGCACAACATGATTATGTCGTTAAGAATGAATAGCTAGATGCTAAAACTGAAGAACCTATTGTGGGACGCCTGGTAACTGATTTAGAACCACTTTCATTCATTTCCAAATTTCTTCCTGCAGCATGTTAGTTGCATAAATTTCCTTTTTTCGGGTTGCAAAACCATGCAAAACCCATTTTGAATGCTTCAAGCAGCTAAAACATCATCGTTGTTGCTTGGACACACAGCAGTTTCCTTCTGGCAATTTGACACAGTTTTTGAAACCAACGTCAAAAAAAAGGAAAACCATCGAAATAATTTGGCTATCTATATTTACCAAAATAGTTTGGTAACAATTTACCGGCGGGTATTTTGATGACACAAAAAAATCATATGCATGTACTTGCATCAAACAAATCAAAGCTAGAGCGTAGAGATACCAATTTGCACAATGGTTTCATCTGAACACCGCTGGGAAATTCATAAGTCTCTGTATTTCTACGTATATAAATATATACTGATATTGTGTCATGCATGTAATGTGTATGTATATATATATATATATTGTATATACAGCAAAATATATACATGCGTATATGGATGAATTATAAGCTGACATAAGGCAATTTGGGACAAGTCCCATTTCTAACCACCATTGGGTAACCACCATTTACAGTGGCGTGGCAGTGAGGTAGTCGGAATTTATCCAATCCACATATATCAATAATATATTTAATGAAAAATGAACCAAAAAAATGTGTTTGTCCGAAATGAACTTGTCAAGTGGCTACTCGAAATGATTCGTGCGAACATGCATTTCACATGGATTTATCATGTTGATTTGTCAAAAGAGTCTGTCTGAAAATGTATTTTTTCCAATTCCAATTGTTTTAAATTGAGGTACCCGCCATTACCCGCCGGTAGTTTAACATAGCTACTAGACGGAACAGGGTCCATTTACAAAAACCTTGCCTGTACTAAAGATTGTAATTTTCCATAGCAAATTTGAAATTACCAGAGTACACCACTTTTGGACACGCAAAAAAGGATTCGAATGGGAATTCATAGATTTTGTAAATGGACAAATTTGGATGAGGAGACATGTTCGCCAGGGAACGAGAGCAAATTATTACAATGTCATCCACCGTTCATAGCCAAAACATCCACATTATGGCCCCAAATATGAATTTTCATCCCCTACATCCACCATGGTGACTCGAACGGGGGGTTGTTTAATATTGGAGGAGGGGTAATATCCCAATATATGGTTGGTTCATCCCCAATAAATAACTATTGCGAGTCTACTACCTCCCCATGCTATCCCATTTTTTTCGATCCCTATCGTTGGTTGGTGCAACCCTGCAAAATAGTTAAGTTGCTTTAAAGTTGTATGATTTCGTTAACTCGTTTTTTGGATACAACTGAAGTTTTATAGAAATGGTTTTGGGATGTAACCCCATGAAACTTCTTAATCGTATAATATATAAGCGTATTTATTACGGTACATAGATATAGAATGTAATGTAATGTCATGTAGTACAATAGAATAGAACATAATAGACAAGAATAGAGTAGATAATTAGAAAATAATAGAAGAAAATGTCAAATAACATTATAAGACAATAACATACAAGACAATACAATACAATACGATACAATAAAATACAATACAGTGAAATTACACTTAAAGTTACAAGTACAAGACAGTACGTTACAATACAATATATACAACGCAATACATCACAATAGAATATAATATAATATTTAATATATAAAATATAATATAATATGATATAATATAATACTAAATAATATAATGAAATATAATATAATATAATATAACATGATATAATATAATATAAAATGATAATATAATATAATTTAGTATAATATGATACAATGAAATAAAATATAATATGATATAATATGATATTATAAAAAACTTAATATAATATAACAAAAATATAATATAGTAAAAAATAAATATGTAATAAAATCTAAAATAATATAACACAACATAGCATAATATAATATAATTTAATTTAATATAATATGTTTTAATATGATATAATAGAAAATAATATAATAAGATGAAATAGTAATAATATACTATAATATCAAATAAGGAATATATATATATAGAATGTTGTAAAGTATAAGAATAATATAATATAATCTACCAGTACTATCGCACAAGGCGGTGGCGGAAGTTTCAAGAATAGGAAACCTATAGGAGAGGTGAGTTGTTGTGATGCATGGATGGCAGAACGAATCCGTTGATGGACCGAAAGGTGGTTGGAGTTGTGTTTTTTGGAGTGGCTGCAATGGTTGCAATGGCCACCGCACCCACAACTGCAGGATGTAGTGTGGCGTAGTGTAGTGCAATGTAATTGTAGTTGTAGTTGTAGTTGTAGTGTAGCTGTACTTGTAGTGTAGTTGATGGTGTTGAAGTTGTAATGTTGTAGTTGTGGTTGTAGTTGTAGTTGTACTTGTAGTGTAGTTGATGATGTTGAAGTTGTAATGTTGTAGTTGTAGTTGTAGCGTAATGATGCGTCATGTAGCTGTAGTGCAGTTTAGAGTAGTGGTACTTGTTGCTGCTGTTGTGTAGATGAAGTTGAAATGTAGTTGTAGTTGTAGTGTAGTTTACAGGTAGTGGTAGTTGTAGTTGAAGTTGTAATGCAGTGGTAGCTGTAGCTGCGGCTGTAGTTGTAATGTAGTTGTAGTTGCAGTTGCAGTTGTGGCTGTAGTCTAGTGTAGCTGAGTGTAGTGTAGTGGCAGTGGTAGTTGTAGTGTAGCTGTAGTGTAGTTGTAGTTGTACTTATTTGTTGAAGTGTAGTGGAAGGTGTAGTTGTAGTTGAAGTGTAGTTGAAGTTGTAGTTGCAGTTGTAGTATTGTGTAGTTGCAGTTGTCTATCTATTTGTCTATCTGTTTATCTCTCTATCTGTCTGTCTGTCTATCTAGCCATCTGTCTGTTTATTTATCTATCTATCTGCAAGCTTGAAAACGAAGCTATTCTGCGAGACTTCTTCCTTGGCAACATCAAAAACGCAACAATTCTGCGACACGTCCTCAATTCTTGAACTTGACAACGTCAAAAACAAAACAATTCTGCGAGACTTCCTCACTTTTCGAAGTTGACAACATCAAAAACAAAGCAATCCTGCGAGACTTCGTTCAACATGAAAGTTGAGTGCAGAGCTGATGGCCTCGTGCCAATACGTTTTGTGATTTTTCCACTCCATGTGTCTAAAGTGCTGCGCCTGCCACGAAAAATTGATGCCAGATCATACGAAGTGCTGTGCCTGTCGCGCGAAATCATCTTAGCAAACCTGAACATCTGATGCTCCAAAATGCAACCCTTCTCAGGAAATCAGCGCCCTGACCTCCGAACATCTCTGATGAACATGCCTCTTGTACTGCGCGCGCGACGCGAAATGTATCTTTGCGGATCCTCTTCGAATGTCCCACGCCTGCCATCGTTTTTAGAATTTCTACAACCCCCTCACGTTTTGCTCACTTTTGAGAAGATGCACAATCCCTTGCGCCTGCCACGCGAAAGCACATCTAAACCTCCAAAAGTGGCGCGAACATGTGGTGTTTTGTACATTTTGACTTGGAAATGTGCTTCGCGCCAGAACGGCGTGCACTTTTTTCGACATCTCAACTTCCAAAAGTGCTCCGAGGCTGAGGTGTTTTGTGCATTTTGACTTGGAAGTGTGCTTCGCGCCACAACTGCGTGCACTTTTTCGATATCTCAACTTCCAAAAGTGGTCTGAGAATGGTGTGCTTTGCACGTTTTGACTTCGGAATGCGCTTCGCGCCACAATGGCGTGCACTCTTTCAACATCTCAATTTCCAAGAGTGGTCTGAGAATTGCGTGCTTTGCACATTTTGACTTGGAAATGTCCTTCGCGCCACAACGGCGTGCACTTTTTTCACCATCTCAACTTCCAAAAGTGCTCCGAGCATCGCGTGCTTTGTACATTTTGACTTGGAAATGTGCTTCGCGCCACAACGGCTTGCAATTTTTCATCTCCCATCTGGCCAGATGACTCCGCACCCGCCGCTTTAGCGAGCCTACTTTTCGACACTCCGGAGCCACACATCATTGGAAAAACACAGCGAATCGCAACTTTTATACCGTTTCGCGCGCGCACCTGCATCTTCTTTCTTCTGACTCTTTCTCTTCTCTGATCTTCTCTCTTCTTCTCTTCTCTTCTCTGACTCTTCCCATCTTTGCTTTTCCATCTGTCCATATTGTCGCAAGTTTGACTTCTAAACTTCCTTCGAATATAACGGAATATAATGTAATATAACATTATATATCATCACATATTAATTTAATATTAAATATGATATAACATGTATTTTATATAATATTAAATAAACATAATATATAGTATTATACTCGTGAAATGCACGCATGAAATACTTTCCCTGAAATTGTGGCTAACTCCCCACGTTTGGAAACACTAACAGCGGTCCAAGAGACACACATGGGCAGGTTCGCAGCGGTACCTCAGCTCTGCAGCATGGGACATGTTTGGTGTCCTGAGCCGGTCATGTTTGGTATATTAATCCATTTCAATGGAAAACACACTCGAAAATAATCGGAAAATATGCAAAATTCACCAACTTAAAAATGGATGTCCATAGCTAGGAAATCATCGAACTAGCCATGGAGAATTTTCCAGCAGGCCATGCCCAGCATACACTATGACGACCATATACTATCATTCATGGTACAGTACGTAGTTATATTGCAATTTTTAAACATACTGTTTATGCACATGTACAGAAATATACTGGGTCAATGGGCAAATGTAGCAATTGGCTTAAAGTATCTTAAAGTCCATGGGAACCTCTATTAAAAAAAAAAAAAGATGGAAAATGCCCTAAACAAATTTGATCTTCGGAGGAATTAGCGCACTGCACCTTGGTTGATGGAAAACGAGGGGTCGAACTCAATTTGGCACTGACTACTAACACTCACCGTCGACCATTTACTAATGTGCCCCCCTTCCAACCAATCAGTTATAAACAAAAACCCATCCATCTATTGGTCAGCTACGAGTACCTGGAGCCCCAAAATTGCTCTATTTTCTTGTCAACTTAATTTGCGAAAGCTATTGACTTTCGGCTTTTGGGGCCAAAAATTGTTGCTTGAAACAAAAACCATCGACTTTGGTGATCACCCCGAATGGTGGCGAAAATTTGATTTTTTTTCTGCCAACATCAGCCAGCATCCCACGGTTTGCGGCGCACAAAGCATCGGGTGAATGCGGATACGCGCGACGAATACGGAAAAATACAGCATGCTTCATACTTTTTCACCTTTTTTCGCATCTTTGTAAATTTTCAATTTTGACTAGAATCAACAGGCAACCGACTAGTGCGCACAACATCCAGCATCATTATGCATCATTTGTATATGCTTGATCGACTTTTGGGCGCAAAAAACAAAAACCATCGACTTTCGTTGGATGACACTTTTTTAGAGCACCTTGGGCTTCCAGGCCTTCGCGCGTACAAATCTTCCCACCAAATCTCGTAGCGGGCTGATCTGACATGTAGTCTCCCCAAGTCATCAAGTTTTGCCACGTTCCCGGTGAGTTTGACCTCCACAAACTCGTGGCTCAATGCGGTGTATAGTCATCTCTGGACGATGAGAAAATGCCGAAATCTAAACTATGAAAATCCACGAAACGAACGGAATGACCAGAAATTCTATGGGAAAATATAGATCCTCCTGCCCGTTTACCCCCTGATGTCAAGACAACCATTTTGTGATGGACCTACTTCTCGAACTTACACAATCAAGCTTACAAGACGGTTTTGTTTCGTTCCCCAGGAAGAACCGGTAAACCAAAAAAACTAACAAAGCTGCCTTGTAAAATGCTTGCCCTAGCCTCATTTCCCAGGTCCCAAGTCAAGCCATGTCTATAATATAAAATGGCTGGTTTAAAAAAAATAACTTGACCTATTCCCCATTAGACTCAACCCATTTTTTTGATGTCCATGTTTTCATCGCAGATATCTCGACGCCACTGATCCAAAGGAGTCACAGTCACATCTTCTCCTTTTTCAGGCTCAAATTTGGATCATGTGCCTTCAACTTACAACATCTTAAAACCGTAAACCATCCCAGGTTCACCCAAAATAGATCAAAAGGCAGGTCAAATCACCCCCAAATGGCCCAATTTTTTATATATGGCTTCCCCTTTTTTATGCTATCAGGCTACACGCTCAAAGGGTCCTCCACTGGCGTATAGTAACCAGTCAGGACTTTTGGCACATAGTCCTGCTGGCGAATCTTCGACATAGATGCCCATTTTTACGGGGCTGGTAGAGGTCACCCATGTGTGAAAATTGGTGAAACTATAAGGGGTTCTCATGGCGAATAATTTCAAAAAACATCTTAAATATGTTGAACCACATGTTTCAAACCTAAAAAACACGACCACGCAATGATTTTGGTTTAGTGCCACCAGTGATGGTTACATTGAAACAACGCAACGCGGCTAAATCGACTAAGGGTTTCAACACCTACCTTGACACTTTCTATGTTTTGGGGTCTTAGTATAGTGAAGAGTACTGTTCAAGGGACCCCAAATAAACACGTTGGGCTGGTGTGAGGTGTCCCTTCAGTTGTTCTGCTTTTTCTCCATACAGTCACGTGCGCATCTTTCCGGCCTCATCTCACCGTACCTGCAACAATACAATGATTTGTGCACTTCCTGTTACCGTGATCTAATGTTGTCTCTTACTGAGTATCAACTTCCCAACTGGTGTTGCTCCTTGTATAGCTAGCTGGCGTAGTGATGCGAAAATTCTCTAGGGAAATTTGTCCATCACTCGGACGTTTGCTCACTAAATTTCCTTTGATCAATAGACATCTATAATGTCTTCACCCCGGAGAAAACTGTGATCTTGAAGCGAGGATCATGATGCCAATCATCAGCATCATGTGCATATTCGTCATGCTATCATGTTTCCACCTTCGGCCAATCAATTATTGGCAGTAAAAGTCAGAATGTTCATGAAGGCCGGCAACACCATGATGATGCTGCTGATGATGACAATGGTGAATCATCATCATCATCATCATCATCATCATCATCACCATCACCATCATCATCAACATCATCATCATCATCATCATCATAATCAGCATCAGCAGCATCACCAGGGTCGACATCATCACCTAACACATCATGAATCATGCTGCTTTCAAAAGCCGCCTTCATTTTCTCGCGAGAGCAAGAGCAGCTTTCACGTTGATGAGCTCCTCCCGTTTTGGGGGGAACATCAACCCGGAACCAATCAGTCAAAGAAGCGCAGCCTTCCTGGCACACATGAGGCTGCGTCACACATACCAAGGCCGTGAACAAAGCGAATCAATGATACATGCGTGAACCGCGAGACATTGGAAAGAAATGAGGGAATGAAATTTGGATTGGCAATGACAATGAAACAAGCCAAAGCCAACCAAACTGAAGCTCAGGAGGGTCCGCACCTGCACGGAGGGAGGCTGCCAGCCTTTCTTCCAACACCTCCTGCAGAGCTGCCTTCTGGCTCCAGAGGTTGAAGAGCTCTTGCTGAAAAAAATCCTTGCCGCGACGTCAGGTCAAACTGTGGGCAGAACCCAGCAGTGCAAACACAACGCTAGTACACTCTGGAATAATGTCACCTAGCCGATAAGCCGGTCACCGTCACCCAGCCACTTGCTGGCCAATGCTAAGCCTGACGGAAGCCCATGTGATCCAATAAGAGCGGATCATCTATGTCAAAGGGGGGGCCTTTCATTCTGCATCTGGGTCCTTTATGTGTTGAGAACGTCCTCTATAGCACATTTGGGGCGGCGTTCACTCCTGAGGATCAGCGGGCTCTTCCCGAAGCATCAGCAAAGCAATCTTGATGCACCTGAGATGAGTCACAGATAGATCAGATAGATCAGATAGATCAGATAGATAGATACGACAGATCAGATAGATACGACAGATCAGATAGATCAGATAGATAAGGCAGATCAGATCGATCAGATAGATCCGATCAGATAGATAGATGGACAAGACAGATCAGATAGATCAGACAGATCTGATAGATAGATAGATCAAATAGATAGATAGATCAGATAGGTAGATAAATAGGTAGATAGATAGATAGATAGATAGATGGATAGATAGATCAGATAGGTAGATAGATAAAGCAAAGAGATAGATCAGACACACCAGTTGCACAGCATCAATTGATCTCTTTGACATTTCAGCATCCAAACATTTCACAGTCCTAGAGTTGGAAACTTCCGCCACGGCCTCGTGCGGTTCTAATTACTTGTGCAAAAATTTTCTGACAACTTCTTCGAACGTAGCCTGCACTGTTTGTGTTCGTGCATGTGTACATGTGACTAGGAAGGTTATTGTCACCCCGCCCCATTTCTCTCTCGCTGTCTCCACTGCGATCAGGTCACTCTGCCCTAGGCTCAACTCTTGCTGAAAAGTGTTAGAAACCACCGCATCTTTACCGGCGGGGTTAGCATAAACCACGGTTCCGCACAAAACCCCATTCGCTTGCTCAAATGCACTGGAAGGTGACCCGTGCATGTCACACTAGTCACCTCCAAGCAGCCACACACTCACACAAATACACCAGGCTTCTCAACGCAATTGACAACAAAGGAGCCGCCACCCCTTCGGCAAATTTCTGAGTGAAGCACTCCTCGATGTGCCCTTCGCCAACCCTTCTTTCGCCCTCCACCTCCTGCAACACAGCCATCGAAATAGGGGTATGATGCTGGCTGGTCTTAATGGTTCAAAGCCACATTGCATATCCTGTCGCCAGTGCCCCGAGTATCAGATTGTGTGCTCTAAGATGCCCCTGGAATCTGGAAGGAAGTAGCGAACAAGTCCCCCATGATTTGGCTCCCTTTCCCTATGCTCAGCGCCGGGCCTTCTTCGTGACAATTTGGTGCTTAAAGAGGTAGTGGAGGGCAGCCTGCCTATCCGGAGGGGCTCTCCGGTAGGCGGCTGCCCATGAGCCGCAGCCCAACTTGATAGGCGGGGCGGCACAGTCGGCATCTGACCTGGGCGAACAACAGGTCCTTGTTGAAAAGTTGTTTACGTGGTGCGGGGTGGCATGGTAACCCTCCTGGTAACTGGAACACGCAGTTGACGCTACCTTGTTGACATGTTGTGCCTATGGGGTGGGATACTGCTTATTTGCACATAGACCATATCATGAACTGCTGCCATATTAACCACCAAGTGCTTGTTCCCTCTCATTGCAACCAATTATCATCATGTCGTGGGTGACCCGAACTTCAATGACAATCATACTCTAGGCCCAAACGGGGGCACAAGCGACAGTCCGCACCACATGTGGCTCTTCGTTGGCTCAGCAGTTCACCTCTGAATGCAGTTGTCAGCCCTGACTCCAAAGAAGCTTCCGACCTAGAGTGCTTCAACATCAGGGCTTTCAGCGAACACGGACAATTCCCATCCTCTTCTAATTCAAATTTTCTTTTGCTGACTTAGGACGAAATCTACCTCAGACCCTAGATTTAGGACGAGTTTTTTTTTCAGCCTACCTCAGGTGGTACATTTCGCGAGAGGGACTTAGGACCAAAACTCAAAATCCATAGGTTTTGTTCAATTGATTCCGGGTCGTTCAGCCGGATTTAGGACGAACATTTTTTTCCAGCCTATCCCAAGACGCATAACCAACCTCAGGACGCACTTTGCTCTTATTTTTGCTGGCGGCTTGCAGCCCCACAATACAGGCGGCACAGGCCCATCCACTAAATATGCAAACTGACGACATCAGTTTTAATTTAGGTTTAACCCGTTAGAAGGTTAGAAAATTACGTATTCATACTTCTTCACGTTCAGAACAATGCAAGATATCATCTATATATTCAACCCGTGGAAGATCGACAGATTTGATCAACGCCACGACACGAATCCTTTTTTTAATCGTGAATGGATCTTGATGGTTGCCATTGGGTTCCGTGCTGGTTGGATCCAAATAGATGAACGGTTTAAATTTTGTTCGTCATCGACGTTGCGCCTCTGAATCTCATGTTGTATTTGGCACAGGGTTTCATGATTCCTTCCCATACCTTTGGTTTGGTCCTGTAAAGAATGCTGCGCACAATGAATTTTAATACCATGTATCAATTTCAATGCACGTGCAAAACCAAAGAAAGATAAAATAAAGCAAGACCTTGCGTAGACGTGCTTCTTCGGAGTCGTCGCATTGATACAACTTTATGCTATAGTATGAGAATAACGGTGCTATCAATATATATATATATATTATATCCGAGTTCCTTGGTCCTGGAGTTAGAAAACAAAAGATAACTTATCTGCAACTTGGCTAAGAAAACATTAAGTAGTTAACATTGAAATAGAATAGCTCCTTACCAGACAATCTGCATACATATGGATCCGCCTGAAGAAATCAAATTTCAGAGAACCACTTTCAATCGCGAAACCTTCCAAACAAAAGCCGTCGCTCATATGTTGAAATAATATTTATATATATATATACTTGTGCGTCCATATGTCCAAGAACATCTAAAAGCGTGAATGTCAATTCACGTCGAGGTGATTTTTCCGCCGCAGTCCTTGCCCAATTGTGATTCTCCATCTCTGAGATTCTGCAAAGTTGAGGAGAAAGGGCAATACAGGCCGTCATCTGAGCGAAAGAAAAAGCAGCGGTAGGGAGGATGGAAATTGAGCTGGGGGGGGTAACTGGACCACAGAGGTTGTCCAAGGATAGAGGATAGGCCCCAGTCTTATGGGCATTTTGGGTCAGGAAAATGATGATATTATCATATGCAATTTCAAATCAATTTTATTTAACGGTTTTCCCATGATTATCAATCAACCCCGCACCAGAAAAGAACACAAATGAAATCTGGAGGGGGACTGTGACTTGAATCACGTATATTTACAAAATATTAGAATTTCACGTTCTTGGTGGTTACTGCAACCAAAATGAACCAAACAACCAAAACTGTGATTAGAGCAACAACCAAATTCTTGGCCCCTCTGCGCCCCAAAGCTCACTATGAGGTCCTTTGGCATCAGAAATTTGGGAAAAATGAATTGTTCCAGCATCAGTCAAAATTAATCCCTTCCCCCTACAGTACTACTAGACTACTCCAGGTGTTCATTATTCGGGGGGTGTTTGTATGGGGGGAAAAGGATTAATGCAAAATCATATACAAACAGTTGCCAAAATATGGTTGTGACCAGTCGCAGCCGAGTTCGGGACAAAAATGCATGGGTGCTTTATAATGCTTTATATACATATAAATTCAAAATTCACCTATAATTCTTGTGATCTTCTCAAGGGACACAGATGTTGGTCACATGTGGCCAAGAGACCGCAACCCACGCACTCAAAGTCTGATCCATTTTGCCTGATTTCGGGCCCGATATTGATTCTGCCCTCCTCGCATCCACAGTCCTAGGTTTCGGATGTTCCGGGTACAGGTGACGCGAAGGGAGATCCACAGAGTCTGACCATAAGTGGAACATGATTAACTATTTACGATCATGTTTTTCGATCATGTAAGTATACCCTATTTCAAAAGTACCCTGTTTCTAGACAAAACCATGTGGTTCTGGTCTTTTCGAAGAAACACCATTGTTGTTTTGAGCCCCAAGGGAAATATCAGGACATTCGGTTGATTACAGGCGAAACAGCATTGCATTTAATTCCAATAAGTGGCAAGACGTGGATATATAGTTGGTATCAAGTGTAAATGCTGTCATAGTGCAGAATCAGGGTGTTTCTATGTGTGGTTCCTTTTCAATGACATGTTTTAATTGCATATCAGCAGCACAAAACGCCAGTGTACCAATATCCCACTACAACACCGCCAACCTACAACAACCCGTTGGCAGCAAGAGCAGCAGTTTAACGGTCTTTCATACTAAAATGTTGGATGTGGATTTTGCGGGCAACAGCAAGTCCCGGGGCTCCACGATCACACCACTTCGGCTTCAGCATCAAAATTCAATTTAAACAATTACCCCGCCAAGAGACCCCAAACAGCGTGGTGGGTTATGAAACCAATGAAAGAGAATGTAAGAGATTAAAGCAGTAGTAGGTACGGAAACAGCAAATCCGGTTAGACATTGTCAGAACTGCAGCAGTACTGCAGCAGCAGGAACTTGTGTTTGTCACAAGCAACAGCTAACCAACCTCATACCAGGACCTCTCAGAGAATCTCAAAAGGTCGTCATAGAAGCACCTGCTAAAGAGGATCTTGCAAGATCTTCATGCGGGATCTTGCCAAGAGCATCTCAGAAAATTTTCGTGCAAACACCTCTAATACAGGGCATCTTCAAGATCTTCATGCAAGGACCCCAAGATATTCTCACAAGGATTTCTGCAAGATCTTGATCAAGAGCTGCATACCAAGACCCCGAAAAGAAAATCTCACAAGGTCGTCAGTATACACGAAACCCCCAAGAGCATCCTAGAAGCGCTTTCAGACAAACACCTCTGATACATGGCATCTTCGTTATCTTCATGCAAGGACCTCGTAGAGCTTTTGACTAAGATCTTAACAAGACACGAGCACCTCCACAAGACGACCTTGGTCAAGATCTTCATATAAGGACCTCTATGAGAGCCAAATGGTCATAGATTAGAAGGACCTTCCAGAGAACTCCTATAAGATCTCTTCGCCAGGATTCCTGAGAATCAGCTACTACGCTGCGCCACAACAAGTGCGATCTGACACGTGCAAAGTCACAAGAAGTTTGCGCGCGCGATGAGAGTCACAAAGTGACTAAAAGGTTCTGCGAACGATGTGAACATGAGCGCAGTCATGTACCAAATCAAAAACCACGACGGTTTCATAGACAAAGTTTGAAACCTGTCAAAACGTCGTCACCTCTCCTTTGGACCTGCATCTGCCAAAGTATTAGCAGCGTGCAGAAAGTATATACCACACCTGCCGCACAGATTAAAAAGCGTCCAATGTCCTGCGCCTGTGACGCAAAACGACGTTCCACACTTCAAAATGTCTGTGAGCGTCTTCGTTGGCGCAAGACTCAGCAAAGGTCCTCGCGCCTCCTGCACACCCCCCGCAAAGCTATGCGTTTCTACGGCCTAAGGTGAGCGCTTTGACTGGTGCAAGACCCACCAAAAGATCCTTGCCCGCTGCAAATCTAAGTGTATACAGTGACACCAGGCACCATGCCTTGTGTCGCACACACACACACACGCCAGATGATGCCAGATGTCATCGCCAGCTTCTTTTGCCAGCCCCCCCTCACACAGCCACTCTATGGCGAGCTCGCCAGCTCTTTGGGGCGCGCCGGACCCAAAGCTATCTGCAGCGGGGCGGGCCCGAACCCCAGCTGTCTGGGGCGCACCGGACCCGAACAGTATGCGAGCTCCCAGGTTCTCTGCCAAATGTGAAATAAAATGCCAGAGAGAGAGAGAGAGAGAGAGAGAGAGAGAGCATCAATAAAATGTCAGATAGAATGCCAGATAAAATGCGATATTAAAAAGCAAACATTATTTCAGAAAATATGTCAAATGGCAAATAAATTCACAAATTGAATTTAGATAGCATGACTCCATGTATTAATATATACATTATATATATTAAATATGTCAGATAGACGGTCAACTAGAAGGCCAAATGGAATGTCAGAGAAAATGTCAGATAGAATGCCAAAAATGCCAGAAAGAATGATAACATGTCAATCAAATAAAATGCCAATTCAAATGTGAGGATATTTGCCAGAATATATGCCACGGCGGGGATCACTCGAAGAAAAAAATGCTGCCATAATCCACTTGACACGCCAACCCACCCGAGCGTCGGAGAGCGACTTGGAACCGAAGCCCAACGTCGTCGTCTTCCGAGGGCAGCTTCTGCAGTCGGTCTGGCCAAGCTCACTTTGGTATTTGCCAACTTCGCAGCGTTTGCCTGAGATTACGATGGATGTTTGCTAGGATGTGTGTATATATATATACTATATCATTCATATACAATATATATGCGGATAGGTGTTGAAATGTCTTCCCATGATCTTGGATTCTCCAGGGCTTCATGAATAGCCTGAAGACTCTTCTGCTGATTTGAGGTCAGTAGGTTTTTTGGAACAATTAAACTATATAGATGAATGCGTGAAGTCTCTTCCCATGACTTTGGATTGGCAGGGGGTTAATGAAAAACCTGAAGGCTCTTTGGGATCAATGGGGATTTCACGAAATTAAGATACGTAAATAGATGCTTGAAGTGTTTGTCCCTGGTTTGTGATCACTGACTTCAGGAAATGCAGTTCCGGCCATGCAATCCATAGTACCGGTTAAACTGAGGCCATTTTTCAAAATCATGAAATTCATCAAAAAACACCGCAAGGTGAAAAAAAGCACCCTAATGAGGATGCAGGTGTATACTCTATATATATATATATATGCTATAAATATACTATATATATACTATGTATATATATACTATATATATATATTATATATACTATATATATACGATATATATATATATATATATATATTATATACATATATATATATATATATTATGTTATATATAATATTTATGTATATATACACTATATATATACTATACACTATATATATACACTATATATATACACTGTATATATATATACTATATTTACTATATATATATATACGATATATATATATATATATTATATATACTATATATATACTATATATATATTATGTACTATATTATTCATATACTATATACATACATATGATTTATACTATATATACACTACATATATACATATATACACACCTATATAAATATATTATATACTGTAGATACTACATATATATATATATATTATACATATACTATATATATATACTATATATATATATACTCTATATATATAGTATATATACTATATACTCTCTATATATAGTATATATATAGTGCATATATATATATAGAGTATATATATATATAGTATATGTATGATATATATATAGTCATATATATATATATAGTCATATATATATAAATAACATATACATACATACATATACATATATATATATGTATACGTATGTAGGTATCATTGTACATCATAAATATATATATATTGGAATTAACCAGCAATTGCAGTTACAAGGTGGTGCCCCAGTTCGGTACCGCTATGCTTTCTAACTAGGTGTACTGTTAACTGTCTGATTTAAGCTGATGAAACATCTATGCTCAAACGGATTTAAGATGATCTGAATGAACTAATTTATCACAAACGGGGCTCCACTTTGTGGAACCTGACCCCTGGCCGCCCTGGCCTTGAGGGGTCATGGTTTACGGGGGTTGATCCAGCCCCATTGGCCCCGAGTCGCCCCGAGATCTGTGGGGAACCTTACGTTATATGACACCGGGGCCAAAATTCCAAATAGTCGTTCTTTTGGATGTCCTTTGCAAAACGTAATTTAATACTTGCAATCAACCACTATATACATCTAAACCACTATATACATCTACAGGCTCACGGAGTCTCAAAGGTATGTCCACAATTCTGAAACAGTTGATCGCACAAACCCTTCAACATGGATAATTCCTTCCAATCATATAAACCACCCATACCCACCCATATCTTGCGACACAAAATCCTTTCCACCCGTGCTAAGTACAAAATGGGGTGATCCGTAACCCCCCTGGGAAGTATGTTCGATCGGATGATGGGATTGTCGACCCAAGTTTCATCGCCGACCCGCAACGATGCGACTAGCCCTAACCCGCAATGATGGGTTTCTGCCACTAGGAATACGTTACTGCCAACCAAATCCGGTACATCCATGAACATGTGTAAGTATTTGTATATTGATTTATTTGATTTTATTTGTCTATACATACATGTATATTCGTTCCATCTATCGATCTAATTGTCTATCTACTGTATCTCTTTGTCCAATTTTCTTTCTATCTGACTATCTCTTTGAACCTATCTTATCTTATCTTATCTATGTACATGGCTGTGGGTCAAAATTGCCCCTGGATCGTTCCGCCATGTTTTGGACGGATGGAAGGATGGCTGGACTCCAAACATTTCGCGAATGAGAAGTAACAGCAGCCGCGGTGTTGCCTATGCAGCCCTGAAAAAGTCATCAAAGCAGGCTTAATCATCACAGTAGCCACTAGCCGCTAGCCTCTTGGCGCAGACGCACAGAAATCGAATCAAATCATTTTGTTTTTGCTCCAAGCGTGGAACCTGAAACCCGCAGCAATCCATACGAGAAATATCTGCAGCTTTGTTAGCCCAAATCATGGGCCAGGGACATCTGACTTCTCCCTCGAAAGGTCTGGGACGGAGGTATGGAATGGACATATGGATCCTGTGAGATCACAGGATCTTGTTCCAGAACTTTGACTTGACTGGGAACCAAATCTATCCATACATTCATTTTAATTGAACTACTGACAGTCCACTATATTCCATTTTACATTCCGTTACATTCACTTACATTCCATCACATGCCATTACATTCCATTACATTCCATTACATTCCATTACATTCCATTACATTCCATTACATTCCATTACATTCCATTACATTCCATTACATTCCATTCCATTACATTCCATAATTACATTCCACTACACACCATTATATATTCCGATACATTCCATTATATATTCCGATACCTCCATTATAATGTTGGATGGACAATAGTAAAGCGTGTGCAATAGCTACAAATAATTTTCAGAATCTGATTTTTCAGCCCCTATTGATTTTAAATTAGGCCTTATTGATTTTAAATTACAAATATCAACCTTGGTCCAGAGCATCTGCAATAAATGTGGTTCATTCGCAATAGCTACAAATTATTTTTAGAAAATTCCCAAATTGTCAGATTTTCCAATACTAAATTGTAAAGGAACTAATTGAGATTTAGTATGGATGCAGGAAAAAAAATCAGAACCAGTTACAGTTCAGCTGTATTTTTTCCCTTCTTCCTTAATGTTTTTAATTGTGGTTGAATGGTTTTAAATTGTGATTGCATGTTTTTCAAAAGCAAAAACAAAGCAAACCTCTACCAAATCAAAAGCTTTACCTTGTTCAAAAAAGCTGTGTTCTTTATTAAAATCCTTTTAAAAAATTGCGAAAAAAAAAAAGGTCCACAAAGGGTACCCCCTTGCAGGTCCTTGCATTTGCAATTAAAAACTGGAATTAGCACTTGCAATAAGAAACAACCTTCCTGGCTCTAGCAGGCATTTTTTCCCTTCTTCCTTTGTGTTTTTAATTGTGGTTGAATGGTTTTAAATTGTGATTGCATGTTTTTCAAAAGCAAAAACAAAGCAAACCTCTACCAAATCAAAAACTTTACCTTGTTCAAAAAAGCTGTGTTCTTTATTAAAATCCTTTTAAAAAATTGCAAAAAACAGGTCCACAAAGGGTACCCCCTTGCAGGTCCTTGCATTTGCAATTAAAAACTGGAATTAGCACTTGCAATACGAAACAACCTTCCTGGCTCTAGCAGGCATTTTTTCCCTTCTTCCTTTGTGTTTTTAATTGTGGTTGAATGGTTTTAAATTGTGATTGCATGTTTTTCAAAAGCAAAAACAAAGCAAACCTCTACCAAATCAAAAACTTTACCTTGTTCAAAAAAGCTGTGTTCTTTATTAAAATCCTTTTAAAAAATTGCGAAAAAAAAAAAGGTCCACAAAGGGTACCCCCTTGCAGGTCCTTGCATTTGCAATTAAAAACTGGAATTAGCACTTGCAATAAGAAACAACCTTCCTGGCTCTAGCAGGCATTTTTTCCCTTCTTCCTTTGTGTTTTTAATTGTGGTTGAATGGTTTTAAATTGTGATTGCATGTTTTTCAAAAGCAAAAACAAAGCAAACCTCTACCAAATCAAAAACTTTACCTTGTTCAAAAAAGCTGTTTTCTTTATTAAATTCCTTTTAAAAAATTGCAAAAAACAGGTCCACAAAGGGTACCCCCTTGCAGGTCCTTGCATTTGCAATTAAAATTATTAAAAACTGGAATTAGCACTTGCAATAAGAAACAGCCTTCCTGGCTCTAGCAGGCATTTTTTTCCCTTCTTCCTATCAGAATCCAATGAAGATCCCATCAGAGCCCATCAGAAAAGAGAGGATTTGTCAAAACCTTACAGAAGCCTTTGGGGAAGAGTTGGGATTTTCGATTTACTATTGCAAAGCAGACCCCCCCCTAAAAAAACAAAAAAAATAAATAAATTTAGGGGGGGACCCCCCTTTACTATTGTCGATGTAACATTATATTCCGATACGCTCCATAATATTCCATTACATTCCATTACACTCCATTACATTCCATTACATGTCATTACACTCCATTACATTCCATTAGATTCCATTACATTCCATTACACTCCGTGATATTCTATTGATTTCCACTGCATTCCATTGCAGTCCATTCCACTCCATGACATTCCATCACATTCCAATATATTCCGTTACATTCCATTGCATTCCATTACACATCATTAACACTCCGTTACATGTCATTACATTCCAATACGGTCTATTACATTCCACTACATTCCATTAAATTCCATCACACTCCATTACACTCCAATACATTCCATTACACTCCAATACATTCCATTACATTCCAATACAGTCCATTACATTCCATTACACTCCATTACATTCCAATACATTCTGTTCCATGCCATTACATTCCGTTACATTCCATTACAACACTCCATTACACTCCACTACATTCTTTTACTGACTTTCCATTACATGCCTTTATATTCCATTACATTCCATGACTCCATGACATTCCATATACACTCCATTACATTCCATTACATTCCATTACATTCCATTACATTCCATTATGTTCCATTACATTCCATTACGTTCCATTGAATTCCATTATATTCCATTATATTCCGATACACTTCATTACACTCCATTATATTCCAGTGCATTTCATTATTTTTCACTACACTTTATGATATTTCATTACAGTCTGTTATATTCCGGCATATTCCATTATATTACATCACATTCCATTATATTCCGTCACACTCAGTTATATTCCATTACACTCAGTTATATCCCTGTACATTCCATTATATTCCATTAAATTCCATTACATTCCACTATATTTCAGCACACGCCATTACATTCCATGCACATATGCACATATAATATATCATACATTATTATACAATCATTTAGTTGTTTATAAAAATAGTTGTCCCACGTTTTCCCATTAAAAAAATAACATGTGCTTTGCATTGCGAGCTTGGATAACAGCGAACTCCATGACAACGGCTGATGTCTCGGTGAAGACATGATCTATGACAGTGATTGGAAGTGATCCATGCCTACAAATACCTGTAAAACAGGTGCCAAATATTGCAAATATTTCAAAATAACAGTAATATGCTTCACTCTGAAAATATCAACATGCGAGTGGGTCTGAGATTTGGTATACCCAGAAATAAGCAGTTTTGTAGGATTTGCGTAGGGATATGATGATAAACTAGGAAATTTACGGGATTTTGTGGGCACCACTTCTCCATCAGCGAGTGACAGGAACTTGTCGCCTCTTCATCTTGATATTCACCTGCGGCCACAAGAAGGCACCCAACCTGGGTGAAGTTGGTGATAGTTGGTGTATAGAGTCATCCAACTATGATGATATATCCATAGATCCACCATAAATCCTGGTCAGACTAGTTATACACCAACTTCATCCAACTTACCGTCATCTAGGCTCCCCTTCTTGCAACTCTCTCAGCCTTCTGCAGTGGCATATGTGAATCCCCGGACCAAATGGCTGACGCAGGGAAATCCCTTTTGCACCACGCGTGGAAAGTACAATAAACGGATCGCGCAAAGAAATATATAGATAGTTGGACATTGGGGTACGCTTCTTGTATCTTCTGGTTCACAAGTGACAACATCATTCAGTGCTTTTTGATCTTTTTTGGCTTCTCTCTTCATTGTTTCTTTTGGATCAACCCATATTTCAAGGTTTTGAATATCCCAATTGATCCCATTCCACTGTCAACATCCCCTCCGAACAACGCAATGAGTTCCGCCGAGGCAGGCAACGTGCCTTTAGGGCAAGGATCACATGCCAGCGAGGCTCCCGAGGGCTGGCGCGGCAGATCGATAGGATCGATCGCGAAGAGGTGTTGGAGGTACTCAAAGGTTCCAACTAGTCAAAGGAGGTACCTGTTGGAGGTTATCTGGTTGGTGGTTTGAATCCCTCTGAAAAATGATGGAGTGAAAGTCAGTTGGGATGATTATTCCATTCCCAACTGAATGGAAAGTCAATCCAAATTCATGTTCCAAAGCACCAACCAGTTATGGGTTTTTCTAAATAATGTCCCTACTCTAGTACTCAAAGGTTCTTTTTTTCTGGTTAGGTTTATTCTCTCTCTTGAGGAGGAAAGTGGTGGGTATAGCCAAGTTTCATACACACCTATATGTTCCATGTATGGTATACCCGAACTAAGGGTCACAAAGGTGGTGATGCGAAAGGTTATTGCATTTATCGCTTGAAGTAGTTCACAAGGACCTCTCATCTAATGGTTTCTGCATGGACCTTGTTGTTTTTTTCTCATTTTGAAGGTAAGAAAAGTGGTGAATACTCGATGCATGGACCATTTGGAAAACATCAAGATGTAACCAACATGGAACTTTGGCCTATTCCATACATGAACCATTTGGGAAACATCGAGATCTAACCAACGTGGAACTTTAGCCTGGGCTCAACGTTGTGATTGAAGAACACCATGATGCACTGCTGCAAAGTTTGGAAAAATCAAATGCCTGCAATTCCTTGGAGCCCTGGAGGAAAACTGCAAAAAGGTACTATGGGCAAACGATGAATAAAAACGGCAAAATTATTCCAATGTGATTCAGAAATCTCAACGGCCATTTCACATCCATTTGACACTCATGTGGAGAACTGATGATAATTCACTCACTAACATGAAAACTTCGGGGTAATTCCCCAAAAAAAAACATGCAATTCCAGTGATGTCACGACGTCATTTGGTCACAACTTAATCACAACATAATTCAACCAGACCCATTATCCCAACGGGAAGAAATTCAATGTTTGCTAAATCAGCGATATCAACTCAATGGCCATTTTCAATAGCAAACTGGTAGTCATTCTCTGGGAAAAACAAATGACTCATGACAATGAACAATCACCATCTATTAATAGGTGAATCAACATGAATCAACTATAAATGGGTCATTTTCAATAGCAAACTGTTGGCTGGTTGATGGTTTCAACCCCTCTGAAAAATGATGGAGTGAAAGTCAGTTGGGATGATGACCTTCCCAACTGTTTCTGGAAAGTCAATCCAAATTCCATGGTTCCAGTCAGCACCAAGCAGTTATAGTATCATCAATGGTAATATCAGATAATAAACATTCATAAACCATTGATATCTGGTTTTTTGACCAAGCAGAAACTCTTACCCTCTGGTAAACATTTACAAAAAACTATGGAACATCACCATGCTATCAATGGGTAAATCCACTATTTCTATGGTCATTTTCAATAGCTATGTTAGTTTGAGGGTATCACTATGGAAAATCACCATCTTTAATAGCTAAATCATGGTAAATCCACTATAAATGGACCATTTTCAATAGCAAACTGTTAGATTTTGACATAACCAGAGGGTAGTCATTCCCAGAGGCGATCGGGTTTTCCATCGGCTAAACCTCCATAGCTCCATAGCTCCACATCCGAGGCACCTGTGAGGTGCCCACGGGGCAGCCTCGACACACGAAGGTTTTCCCACTCCTCAGGCCGTGGCAAGGTGGCCAGGCCAACGAAGCAGCACTTCAAACATAGAAATGGTCTGAAATGATAGAAATATACAGATGATATTTAACTGGTTGGTGGTATGAAAAATATCAAAGTCAGTTGGGATTATGAAATTCCCAACTGAATGGAAAAATAAAATATGTTCCAAACCACCAATCAGTAATGATATCTAATATTTTCGAATGGTACTAATGATATTTAATGATCAAAATAACTATTTGATGATATTTAATGGTCTCAAGCTCAACTCTCGCCAACATTACTAAATCCATTTATGTGTGAAACAAAAAATACAAACATACTCTTGCGTTTGATCAAAACTTGATGAGAAATCCCCTTTCTCTGTGGGATTGTTTGAAGTGGGATTTTCCATTGCCAGCTATATTAGATTGATAGGTTGTACCCTCTGGTAAACGTTTACATAACTATGGAAAATCACCATTTTTAATGGGAAAACTCACTATTTCTATGGCCATTTTCAATAGCTATTTTGACATAACCAGAGGGTATATAAGTATCATGGATGGTATATTAGTATCATGGATGGTGTGGTCTTCAGACGCTTTGACGTACCGTCTGTAAATGGCAAAGAAACATCTATATACAGTTCACAGAAATCCCCTACCTCTCAGGTGAACTGAAATTAGGGGCATCGCAACAAGATACTTGAAATTATCACAGATAAATTATCTGTGTATATATATATACCATCTGCTTATTTAACATAGCCATGGAAAATCCCTTATAAATGGAGGTTTAGTTCGCTGGGAAAATCTTCTATTTCTATGGGCCATGGCTTCCATGGCGAACTGTTAGTCATAACCAGAGGGTATATTGTACAAATCGCTTATTTCATCACTCCTTCGAAATGGTTCAAACAATGCCTACGCTCATCATGTTCCCCTCTCAGTTCGCCCATGTTTCTGTACAAGATGCCATTGGGTTTCAACAGGCCATCTGAAGGGCGTGATTTTTTTTTGCTACAAAATGACTGTTCGATTTTCAAAGGGGTTTCAGACACCCAACCACTGAAAACTTACAAATTTCTGTGCTCAACCTTTTACTACAAAATGAAGAGCACAACCCCATGACTGGACCCGATAAATTACTCAAATGTAAACTTTGCACGGGGCACAAGGCCTCCCATTCTCTGGTGGAAATTGGAAGGGGAATACATGTATATATATATATGTATTGTTATATATATATATATTGTTATGTATATTGTATAATATATATATATATATTGTGATATATAATTGTGTATATATAATCATATATATATATATATATTGGACCTCATTGGTTCAACATGATTAGACATACTTAAAAACATACACGTACTAGCCGCGGATGCAGCGATAAAACCCTGAGAGTTGCACGCCTTACATCACAACAGCCATGGTGGTGAAACAACTCTACTCATCCTGTCAGTTCCTTCAGTTGAACTGTTGGGATGCAAAAAACACATCCAAGCCTTTTTCATGGCAAAACCAGCCGAAACCAGCATGTTTCATGGCTAAACGATCATTTTTGATAGTTAAACCAGGTAAACCACCACGTCTCATGGCCAAATCACCATGTTTGATGCCTCAACCACCATTTTTCATGGCTAAATCCATGCCTGTCAAGTCTCCCATCTTTAAGCTCCGCGGAGTAATGTCCAGAAGGACATGCGAGGCCTTTTTCATGATGCCAGTTATAGGGATGGCATATGGTTAGAAGCCAGTTTATAATTTTGGTGAATGTAACTAAGATGGAGATAATATACAAAAAAAACATATACAAATACATGGATATATTATGATACAGGCAACATTTATACATTTGGTGAATGTGATTAACTAAGATGGTGATGTGTCCATAAATGGGGGATCCTCAATAGCTGGATGGTTTAGTTCATGGTAATCCCATGAAGATGGATTATGACTGGGGGTACCGCAATTTTAGGAAACCTCCATGATAGTTGTTTGTATATGACTATAATTGCATATCAATATGCTTACGATATATATATATATATATATATTAGTCTATGCTAATACATGAAATTATATTATGTAATTTAATGGTTATGAATCGTCCTACATGACATGTTAATATTGGATTGGTAAGCCCTTTCCAGGATGTTATGAAATATACTGAAATACTTTGAAACACTCACCCCGTCTTTATGGGACACCAAGTCATGAATATAGAATACATTTCACCAAGTTTCAATGTGAAGGGTGGTATTAAATTTAGAGGGAATTGTTGTGAAATGGTGGCTAAAATGGTGGATGAATGTTTGACTAGTGACTAGTCCATTTGGACCATCTGGATGATATGGGTTGGTTCCTCTGAAAGAGGGAATCCCCAAATTCCAAAATATGATCGTCGGTTTTCCCAAAGGAACTGTAATCTTGGGGCCTTTCAACGTATCCCGAGTGTTGGATTGTATATTACGATTTTGCCACAGATGAATTCTGATGTGATATACCAACAAATAGTCATCATGGTTTTATCTGCACCGACAAACTTGACTCATTTGCGCCCACGTAACTAGATGGGTCAGTCTGAAAATGTTTGATATCCCCAAAATGTCAAGTAGGTCAGTCTGAAAATGTTTGAATTTGATATCCCTAAAATGTCAAGTTCAATATTTAGTGCGTTGCGAACCAACAATGATCAACCGTCAATTGTTTGGGATTTTTGTCCTCCCATTCTCCAAATCAATAGACATTGGATTGAAAACAAGGCAACACAGGATTGGTCATTTACAACACACGTAGAATTCATTTATGAAAATTCAAGCCCAAAATAAAATCACAGAGAGATACAACAAAAATTAACAAAAGTATCTAGGCTACATTAGCATCAACGGATAACAAAAAAATATCAATGGATATTCATTTATATCAATGGAAAACAACTTCATGAGTTCGGGCCTTCAGTGCTGAAGACCAAAATGAAACCGATCTGGTAGACTCCGACGGGTAATGCCTCTGGTGATGACTAACAGTTTGCTATTGAAAATGGCCATTTATAGTTGATTTACATATTGAAAATGGTGGTTTTCCATAGCTATGTTAGTTTACCAGATGGTATGGATACTGTACACTTTGTTTGCCAAATGGATAGGAACTCGGATTGGGGCGTCAGTGCAAGCAGTCATTGGAGGGATTCCTGATTCTGTTGGGTGGTCACATTGCGGTGCTTAACAATATTTATTATATAGCTGGGACAAATTCCACCCTGTCTTTCAGCAAATTGATGGGGCGACTTTCACCAAATAGATGGGTGTCAAATTTGGGTACCTAAACCCATTCCGTAGGAATGTAAATACATATTACCCTCCGGTGTTGTGGCTGGCTGGGAAACCACTTGCACATAGCCATGGAGGTTTCTAGCTGAGATAATCATCGAACTATTGTTCGGGCATTTTCAAGCTAGATCAACTAATAATATCAAATAATATCCATTAATATCCCTTCATATCCATTAGTATCCATTGATATCCATTGATATCCAAATAATCGGGTAAATGATGGTAAATGATCGTAAATCATGGTATAAATATTATATATATATATATGCACAATATCCATGCATATCCTAATGTTTCCATGGCTGCCCTTATGATTTTTGCGGGTCGTTGGAACCCGATCGATGCTGTCGCGGCGCAAATGAGGTTCGCGGGATCATCGCGATTCTGCACGAATTGCTGGGTCTGCGCGGCATTTTTTTCGGCCAACTGAGATCAAGGGAGCTTCAAAGAGTTTGGGAATGAAACATAGTGAACCAATATGTTTACATATTGTGTATGTTTCATCTATTTTCGATGGTGTCCTATGTTTTGTTTTGATTCTGTTTATTTGTTTTGTTTCAATGTTTCAAGAACACGGGAACTGAACATAGAGACACTTCTGAAAGAGCCATGGAATTGCAGTGTTCATTTCACCAGATTTCATGGCGTAAACAATCAGAGGTTGGAACCTAAAAACAGAACTGGCTGGTGGTATACCTACCCCCCTGAAAAATATTAGTCAGTTGGGATTATGAAATTCCCAACTGAATGGAAAAAGAGAAAATGTTCCAAACCACCAACCAGAGAATGTCAGAGCCACGTCTAACTTAAACGTGCCCTCCCCAGTGTCTGTTGGTTTAGTTTTGCCCCGCCTACTACAGCCCAAACACTGTATAAGAATTCCTTGTATAAGAAAATGAGGGGCTGCTTTTTTGCCGCATATATGTTTTGTGGAATATATATATATATATATAATTATATATATATATATATATGCAAATGGAAGTTAAGAAATTGAGGGGCCCTGGAGTTTTAAAGGCTAAGAAATTTAGACGTGTGTGAAGGAGCCCCTTTGCGCCCCTGTTCAATTTTCCTAACCATGAAATGGCTTATAAAGATTCTATTTGGAGCGGGAAATCCAGCCCCTCAATTTCTTAACCATGCAAGGGTTTATAAGAGCCTTGTGTAGAGGAGACGTCACCGGGTAAGGATTCAACTCAATACATAACTAAGAAATCCAGCCCCTCAATTTCTTAATCATGTAAGGGTTTGTAATAGCTTTCTGTAGAGGAGACTGGGTAACTGTTCCTTTCAGCTCAGGAGCCACTGGGAAGTGGCGCAAGGATGGCGGAGTCAAACTCACGAAAGGAGCTGCGCAGAGGCAACCCCGCTCTTACATCTTCGAATCTGACTGCTTGTGAAATACTACATTATACATTAAGAAATTGCTAAGACATTAAGGGACCCTCGACCGAAATATTGTACATATATACTGACATACATGGGGCCTTTCCGATAAGAAATTGAGGGACCCTGGCCATCGGCAACCAACCTTCTTATGTAACGCTTGCGCTGTAGTTGGATATATCTACCACACACCCTAGCTATTTTCGGCATAAACCAACTTGGCTGACCGTGGGGCGCCACCCTTTATAGAATTGTCAAGTGTTAATTTCACCTGACTGGTTTTAACCCATCCCAAAACATGGTCGTCATCTCAATGAAAAAACGTCCCGTTTGTATGGTCCAATAACAATACCTGGTTGGTGGTGCAATAACCATGTTGAAAAATATGAGTTCGTCAATGGGAAGGATGACATCCCATATATGAAATGGAAAATAAACAATGTTCCAAACCTCCAACCAGATACATACTTGGACCTCCCAAATATCATGGTGCAGTGAAAGCGTGTGCAGTTAGAGTCTGGACGATCACTGCTGGAATCCTCGCTTGGAGCGTTCCGCCACCCCCGCCCTTGAGTCATTGAGCCTACACAGCAGGCATTTGTGGAGGTTTTTTGGGGGGAGAACCATATTAAATCATATATGACCAACTACAAGAAACGCCCTATTGCGAACTAGCATCAATTCATTGATAGGTGACTAATTACCATCAAGTTTCCATCATCAAACGCTTAGCGAATTGGGACGCTCGTTGCCTCCGGTAATCTAACCTGGCGGTAAATCCATTTCTTTCGGCAAAAAGAACTACAATGGATATGCAAACATGTAATTACAGAATTTTCCTTTCTTTATATCGACACTATGACTACATTACTTACATTAACATTTACTACGAACCAAGGATTTTTCAGCACAGGTTGGTGCATACCCATGTATTGTGATGGGATTCATTTTTGGTGCACGAAACCGGCGGCTTGCGCCTGTTCGTTGTACAAACCTTAGGGGCAAAATGGCCCGGATTTTGTGCAGTATGATATTGAACAGCTCCGCGAAACCATTGTTGAATTTAGGGGGTGTTGAATATTAGGCAAATGAGATGTTGCACCAAATAAAGTGTATCTTATACTTAGGGTACACATGAAACATTTACAAATAAATTAAATAATGTAGTTCAAACATGGATATTCTATATGTTTACGCGTTTTATAGGCGAATAATTTGAGTCTCAACTTGTGATGGGAGAAACCTGTGGAAGTAAGTAAGAGTCAGATATACAAAATTGGCTCCGCGAACATGGCTTATCTCTGATACCCAAAACATCCCAGATCATCTCTGATCTATTTTTTTCCGGTGATCCAACAAGAACTCCATCAAACAAGCCATGTGAGTGTTTGTTTTTTGTGCCGTTGACCGTAGCAGTTTATCAATTCAGGCTAGTAATCAAAGCACTCAAATCACGAATCGTATCTAAAACCCTTTGTGCCGATATTTTTTTCCCACTATCTGGTACCTCAGATTCTAGACCACCAGTCTTTAACCCTTTGTGCCGATGTAATGATGTCCCATCCCCAAGTCACCGGTTGGGTTTCAATGTTCAAGTCACTAACAGATACTAAACTGGATGGTTAATAATGGTTAATATACCTGGTTAATATATATATGGTTAATATTAATGGTTAATATTAATGGTTGATGATGGTTAATCATCATATCTGGTTGGTGGTTGAGCCCTACCCCTCTGAAAAATGATGGAGTGAGTGAGTGAGTAACAGTTGGGATGATGAAAATCCCAATATGATGGGAAAGTCAATCCAAATTCCATGGTTCCAAACCACCAACCAGTAAAATATGGCGTCATGCTGGATGATTTTAGGGGGGACCACCATTTTAGGATACCTCCATTTCAAGTCACCAACACTTCAAAAGAAAAATGTTTGGCCTTGGCCCCCAGTCTTAGCCTTTGCTATCCACTTGCACACGGGATAAGAAAACTACAATGTGGTTCTGGTAAACCCAATAGTATTAGCAAACATTAGCAAACCCTCTTTGATGAAATTCTCAACAAACATCAGCAAACATCTACTCATCTACTCTGGGCGGCCAAAAACCATCACAAAAAAAAACTCGGCGCCGCGGCACCGAATTGCGCAGTGCATTGGGTCTTATCGGGGATCCAGGAGGTCCAATGGTTCGCTTGGCTCCGCTTCCTGAGAATCTCCAAAGGGGAAGCTCGGAAACGGAAAATGATCGGGTGGTTGGCAAAAAAAACGCAAATGGTAGTTTAAGCCTAGTTTAATGATTAGAATTGATTATACATGTATATATATATATTATAATATTGAAATGATTCATTTTTGGATGTGCATCATATGGAAAATGAAGGAAGAGTTCTCATATGTGCCGTGGTCAAGTTATTATAAATGGTTCAATACAGGAAATGGCCATCCATCCCATGAAAGAGAATCCTGTCCCAGGCACTGGTGGCACAAATGAGCCATTGTGACATGGACATGGCAAGTAAATAGCCTGTACACAACAGGTCATCACAAGGAAAAGTGGTTTGACAAATTACTAATTAACCACCGGCTTCTCGTTGAGCTCTTTGACGTTTCATGTAATCCAAGTTTTGACCATTGCACATATGGAAAATTTATGGGAGAGTTCCATGGTGGGTAATTCTGGTAGACTCAACTACAATGATCTGGAAACTTGTGAGGATAAATGAGACATCATGAAAATAAATGACTATACGGCAATTAAAAGAACACATCCGCAAAAAAATGGGTTTATGAACTGGATATACACCTGCCATGAAGCGCAACCATTCTATACGGTAGCTCGACCAAATATGTGGCTGTGATGAGATGGACCAAAAACAACCAAATGGGACATTCCCATCCAAAATTTGGAAGACCCAGACCTACATGCGGGGAATCAACAACTCTCCGATGGTTTTTTTTGGGTTTGCATAACCAGAAACCCCCAACCAGCGAAAACTTCAACCATCCAACGAGTGCCAAAAACAAAAAACAGACCAGGTGACTTTTTGATAAAATCACAGGCCACGTCGAAGTAATCCGAAGCACCTACGATGTGCAGGGAGATGCAGGGAGGGACGATAGCGCAAAATGGGCTAAAACTGAAATCTTGGCGGACAGATTATTAACTACAGTACGGGTTTTGGGGGTATAGCCTACCATTTTTTGACAAAACCAGGCTGAATCGATTGGGGAACATGATCATGGCGCAGTTTGTCGATTGGGATCTAACAGAACTACAAGCCGCTTGCCAGATCCTCGAAAGTCTTGAATCTATGTGAATGCGTGCTCGGGATTTTTAAGCAATCAACCTTAAAATCAACCCGATTTCCCGGGATCCTTATTTGTGGCGTAAATAAAGCTGACATGTTCATTTGATTTTGCTTATATAACATTATATAACCTGCTTACGGTAAAACCCCTATTTGGGATGCTCCCTTTTTTAAGCCTTTGTTCACCTGCATTAAAGGTAAGTCATGGCAGAGTGCTCCATTGGACGTTTGAAAAGCCATGGCCATGGCCAGGTCGACAACCAGAAAATCTACAAGGAAAAGGTGACATTTCTTCACCAGCTTCAATCACAAAATCCCCCCCGAAACTTCAATCAGCTTAGATTGAGATGTTAGATTCGAGATGATTTGGGCCAAATATGGTATTTTTTGGATAAATTTGGGCAGTGGAACAGTGGAACCATGCTGCTCCAATAACAACCGCGGCGTTTATTGGGTGAACGTCTGACCGGTAACCCCACTTAGAGTTGATACGAAAAAACTCTCAGGTGGTCTTTTTTGACGTCACGATTGTTAGACCTCCAAGGTTTCGGTTGTTTTCTCTATGTGTCATATATATAAATATGATATATGATATATATATATATATATACATAATATATTAGAAAGCACGTTACTTTTATTATCTGTTATTCATGTTTAAGCTAAGCGGCATTCAGCAGCCGCGACTCGGGAACAAGTTTTTTGGACAGTTAGACATCCGGTTTCTCTATAATCGGCCGAGGGAGCCGAGAGAGCCTGATTGTTTGTGCGTGAGGAGCATGTCTTGCACGTCGGGCAACTCCAAGCTGATCTTCCCCACGAACTCCTCCGCGATTCGCATGGAGAACTCGCAAATTTTTGTGGACTGTGGAGACTTGGGACATGGGGATATGGGGAGACCATAGGGATATGAGAGGCGGACAAAATTACTTGCTACTCGCAATGGACATGGCCAAAGTGGGTGGTCCCCTATCGGTTGTGAAGGTTTTCACGCGAATTTGAACATCCCAAGTCCACTTCCTACTTCTTTAGTCTTCCGCTAATTTTGTCGGTTCGGTGACTCATATGAATATGATATAACGATAGAACAATATCATCAATATGATATGTGGGTGTGCATGAAAATGGGAATATGCCGCCCCAAATTGCGATTTCATGCAATTTCTAGATAGGAACAAATATGACAAAACAGCAAATGTGCGGTGCCGGTTTTTGGACAAACTAGTGTGGACACGATTTAATCTGGGATTTTTAGAGCAACAGAAGACGGGTATAGAATCAATAGTCAAACTATCTCAGAATCATTAGTCATTGGATTGCATTGGAAACAAAAACTACTGGAAATTTCATTAGAAACAAACGTTTCTAAAAAAAACTTTGAAAATCAGTATATCCCACATTATCCCACTAACATCCACGAACCAAGCAATCATATCAATACGAAAACGAACATGAACGCTCCTACGACTGTGCTATTCGTCGCTGTTCAGATGGGCAGCTGAATTTCCAGTTGTCCCTTAAGGCTAAAAATTGAGGTCACCCAATCCAACATGGCAATCGGACATCCCCAAAAATACCATGGTGTAAATGGGAAAATCATCTATAAATGGTGGATTGTCAGTTGCCGCGGTTGAAAAAAACAAAGGGTATATTACCACATTTTTTGACATTCGCGTTGGTCCGGCGAAATGTCCTCCCAAAATGTGATTCTACCGAGCAGCCTACAATCATTAACCAGCGATTTAGTTGCCTAAAAACCCAAACAACAAATAGGACTCCCCATCAACCAAACAATCATAAAGCAACCAGCATTTGGTTTGCTATGAGTTGGGGCATAAATCAAACGAATCTTTCCAGGCCCTAATTGGTTCATCAAACCACGCCACTAAATTGGCAGTGCCTCTGGCGCCCTCGCAGGCGTCCTGCACTAGACGAGCCTTGCTCTGCAGGTTATAACTCACCATCTTGGAGACATAACTTCCAGCGCCGCCTGCGAAATTTAGAGATCGCCCCCACGAGGTTGGAAAGTAGTCTTCCCCCATGGCAGGGTCATGGTGAGAGAATGGAAAGTCTGGAGAGCTTCAAACAGAGATCTTGGAGACGGTTTTGGCTAAAATGCCACATGGAGATGGAACAGTATATTATATACCATCCAGTAAATTAACATAGACCCTGGCACTTGTCGGGGTTGGAAGATTGGTGTCCATTAAAACTAGGCTATTTTCAGGGTCTATGTTAATTTACCAGAGGGTAATTTGATTTGTCTAAATGAACGAAGATCAATGTTGGAACACGAATGACAATCATTTCGGGTTCATTTCGGGTGAAAAATGCCGGGCACGGGATACGGGACAGTTCAGCAAACGAAAATAAACCCAGCACTTTATCAATGTGTATGGCCAATTTTAGATGTCCCGCGCAATATATACATCTATAAAGATAGATAAATAGATAGATAGCTAGCTAGCTAGCTAGATAAATTAGATAAATTAGGTAGGTAGATAGACAGATAGATAGCTAAGTAGATTGCATATAATTATATATGTACATAATAACAACACATATACATATACACGTGTGTGTGCCATTACATGTTATTATGTTGATTTCTAGTATATATGTAAACAAATAACATATATTATGCTACAATATATAACATTATGTATCTTATATACTATTGAGTCTATTAAATAGTACTATGTATACTATATGGTGATATATATATATATATATACAGTATGTATGTTTGTTTGTTTTCGGTTGGAGTGGGGAAATTGCAGTGTATTATGTTTTAATGCAAACTCTATGACACTGTATTACATTTAATATTATATTGTATTGTTTTAGAAGATATAGTAAGTAACCAGCAGATAGAAAATTCAGGATTGCCAGGTCAACAAATAGAATAGGACAAAAAGCAGAGAGATAGAATATTATTCTTACCCAATAGGTTGAAATGAACCATTTCCGTTCATTCCTGCCACTAAACCAAGTTAAAATGAACAATTTCAATGATTATGTGTACCATTTCCTGCAACTAATTCAGGTTAAAAGGAACAATTTCAATTATTATGTGTGTGATTTACTGCAACTAATTGATATATTGTTGCATGCCAAGCTGGCACACAATCTTAAGGAAAATCCATCTAAAATCACCAAAACCCCTGCAAAACCATAGCACCAGCAAATATAATATTCTATCTGCAAGTTCTTTACCCAATAGACTGATGTTGACTATTTTTTTGAAAAAAAAGAAGACCAGCTTTTTATTCTATCTGCTGGTTACTTACTATAGTAAATTAAATTTATGATAGTATATTGTATTGCAGAAACTGTATTCTATAATACTTTATGAATTTCCTTATATTATATTGTATCATTAGAAATGTCTATTGTATTACATCATATAATATCATTTTGACATAAACAACCTATATTATACTATTTTGTGGTGTATTAAGCTAAATTATATATATATATACTATATAAATCGGATATTGACTTATATTGTATTACACATTGCAACACTAACTCAAAGTATATTGTATTCTATTGTGAAATCATAAACACAATTAAATTATGGGATATTTTATTGTACTTTGATGTTTCTTATTATATTAAATTCAAATATATTAAACTCAAATTATATACATGTTGTATTATATATGTTGTATCACAGATTGGATTGCTTTGTATCATATTCAACTATATAAAAATAATAGTATATTGCATTGAACTATGTGGTCAATACACTAAAACACATTTGCTATTATACTGTATTGTAGTATTATTTATTGTAATTACTCCATTAAGTCACACTTTATTAAGATATATTATATTGTATTGCATGTTATTATAGTATACAATGTTATAATACACAATGAGGACAACATTATCTTATATTGTAATTGACAAAATTAGGTTTTGTCATATTACAATGTATGTTTATGCCTACGGATCGAAAGCCGTGCTCATAAAACGCACATTTTTGCTAAAGGGATGTGGGGGGTTATGTTGGGGTGGGGTGGGGGGCGTGGGGTGGGGTGGGGGTGTTAACGTTCTGTCTAGTGCGTACAGTACATATTTCTACGCTCCCGAGATCTCTGGAATGCTTGCCACGTTACATGTTGCTACGCTCCCGAGATCTCTGGAATGCTTGCCACGTTACATGTTCTCTACGCTGCCGAGAGCTCTGGAATGCTTGCCGCGTTACATGTTGCTACGCTGCCGAGATCTCTGGAATGCTTGCCACGTTACATGTTGCTACGCTGCCGAGATCTCTGGAATGCTTGCCACGTTACATGTTGCTACGCTGCCGAGAGCTCTGGAATGCTTGCCACGTTACATGTTGCTACGCTGCCGAGATCTCTGGAATGCTTGCCACGTTACATGTTGCTACGCTGCTGAGAGCTCTGGAATGCTTGCCACGTTACATGTTGCTACGCTGCCGAGATCTCTGGAATGCTTGCCACGTTACATGTTGCTACGCTGCCGAGATCTCTGGAATGCTTGCCACGTTACATGTTGCTACGCTGCCGAGAGCTCTGGAATGCTTGCCACGTTACATGTTGCTACGCTGCAGAGATCTCCTGTGGTATCCTTGCTACGTTACATTTTGCTACGCTGCCGAGAGCTCTGGAATGCTTGCCACGTTACATGTTGCTACGCTGCAGAGATCTCCTGTGGTATCCTTGCCACGTTACATGTTGCTACGCTGCCGAGATCTCTGGAATGCTTGCCACGTTACATGTTGCTACGCTGCCGAGATCTCTGGAATGCTTGCCACGATACATGTTGCTACGCTGCGGAGATCTCTGGAATGCTTGCCACGTTACATGTTGCTACGCTGCCGAGATCTCTGGAATGCTTGCCACGTTGCATGTTGCTACGCTCCCGAGATCTCTTGAATGCTTGCCACGTTACATGTTGCTACGCTCCCGAGAGCTCTGGAATGCTTGCCACGTTACATGTTGCTACGCTGCCGAGATCTCTGGAATGCTTGCCACGTTACATGTTGCTACGCTGCCGAGATCTCTGGAATGCTTGCCACGTTATATGTTGCTACGCCGCCGAGAGCTCTGGAATGCTTGCCACGTTACATGTTGCTGCACTGCCGAGTTCTCTGGAATGCTTGCCACGTTACATGTTGCTACACTCCCGAGATCTCTGGAATGCTTGCCACGTTACATGTTGCTACGCTCCCGAGATCTCTGGAATGCTTGCCACGTTACATGTTGCTACACTCCCGAGATCTCTGGAATGCTTGCCACGTTACATGTTGCTACGCTGCCGAGAGCTCTGGAATGCTTGCCACGTTACATGTTGCTACGCCGCCGAGATCTCTGGAATGCTTGCCACGTTACATGTTGCTACGCTCCCGAGATCTCTGGAATGCTTGCCACGTTACATGTTGCTACGCTGCCGAGAGCTCTGGAATGCTTGCCACGTCACATGTTGCGACGCTGCCGAGATCTCTGGAATGCTTGCCACGTTACATGTTGCTACACTCCCGAGATCTCTGGAATGCTTGCCACGTTACATGTTGCTACGCTCCCAAGATCTCTGGAATGCTTGCCACGTACATGTTGCTACACTCCCGAGATCTCTGGAATGCTTGCCACGTTACATGTTGCTACGCTGCCAAGAGCTCTGGAATGCTTGCCACGTTACATGTTGCTACGCTCCCGAGAGCTCTGGAATGCTTGCCACGTTACATGTTGCTACGCTGCCGAGATCTCTGGAATGCTTGCCACGTTACATGTTGCTACGCTGCCGAGATCTCCCCTGGAATGGCCTTGCCGCCACGTTAAACATGTTGCTACTGCTGCCGAGGATCCTCCTGGAAATGCTTGCCACGTTTACATGTTCCTACGGGGCTGCCAGAATCTCCTGTGACATGCTTTGCCACTTTAAAAACATTTGCTTACGCCTTGGCTGATATCCTCTGGAATGCTTGCCACGTTACATGTTGCTACGCTGCCGAGATCTCTGGAATGCTTGCCACGTTACATGTTGCTACGCTCCCGAGATCTCTGGAATGCTTGCCACGTTACATGTTGCTACGC
>CAMXCT020004001.1:0-41462 GCA_947184155.2 Cladocopium goreaui
CATTTTTTTGATGGCAAGCCCCCAGATGATACACTTGCAAGCTGCACATTTGTTCATTTTTTGTGGTGGCAGACTCCCAGATGACTGTGGTAGTTGAAAGTTGAAAGCTAACCTTCTTTACTTTTTTTTTTGGCGGTGGCAGGCCCCCAGGTGAAAATGTGACAGCTGCAAACTGGATATTCTTGACGTTTAGGCGGTGGCAGGCTCCCAGATGAGAATGCGACACTTGCAAGCTGCACATTTGTTCCCTTTTTCGGGTGGCAGGCGCCCAGATGAGCGTGACAGTTGCAAACTGAAATTTCTTGACTTTTTTTTTTTGCGGTGGCAGGCTCCCAAGTGAAAATGTGACAGCTGCAAGCTGGATATTCTTGATTTTTTTGCGGTGGCAGGCTCCCAGCTGAACCTTCGTGACCTTTCTTTTGCGGTGGCAGGCTCCCAAGCGAAAATGTGACAGCTGCAAGCTGGATATGCTTGACGTTTTTGCGGTGGCAGGCTCCCAGATGAGCGTGGCAGTTAAAAACTAAACCTTCTTTACCTTTTTTTGCGGTGGGAAGCTCCCAGGTGAAAATGTGACAGCTGCAAGCTGGATATTCTTGACGTTTTTGCGGTGGCAGGCTCCCAGATAAGTGTGGCGGTTGAAAGCTGAACCTTCTTTGCTCTTTTTTTTGGCAGTGGCAGGCTCCCAGGTGAAAATGTGACAGCTGCAAGCTGCCTATTCTTGACGTTTTTGCGGTGGCAGGCTCCCAGATGAGTGTGGCAGTTGAAAACTAAACCTTCTTTACTTTTTTTTTTCGGGGGCAGGCTCCCAGGTGAAAATGTGACAGCTGCAAGCTGCCTATTCTTGACGGTTTTGCGGTGGCAGGCCCCTAGATGAGTGTGGCAGTTGAAAACAAAACCTTCTTTACCTTTTTTTTGCGGTGGCAGGCTCCCAGGTGAAAATGTGACAGCTGCAAGCTGGATATTCTTGACGTTTTTGCAGTGGCAGGCTCCCAGATGAAAATGCGACACTTGCAAGCTCCACCTTCTGTGGTTTTTTGCGGTGGCAGGTTCCCAGATGAGTGCGTCAGTTGAAAGCTGAACCTTCTTAACCTTTTTTTTTGCGGTGGCAGACTCCCAGGTGAAAATGTGCATTTTTGCGGTGGCAGGCGCCCAGATGAGTGCAGCAGTTGAAAGCTGGACTTTTTTTTTCCCCCCGGCGACAGGTTGTAACATTCGCTTCGGGGTCCTGGTATGAGGTTGTGGTATGAGGCAGGCCCTTGCGTAGCAACGTAGTGCGTATAGAGTTGTTTCTTCTACCAAAACAAGTTCCTGTTGCTGCAGCTGCGATAATGTCTAAACTGATCTGTTCTTGTTGTTTCTGGCAAGCAGAACTGGCGATGAGGGATGAATTTAACGTTGGGCTAAGGTGCTTAAACGTTCAAGATACCACAAAAGGTTTTGGTTCATTTTGACAGCAGAACGGTGGGCATGGAAGTCCAAAACATCTAAGGAGTGTGTAACAACTCACCTGCCGAATGGACGCAAGGGTTGCGATGCAGCTTTTGGCGTGAGCCTCAAATTTTTGTGGAAGAAGTGGGCCGTTTTTAGCAAGCAGAACTGGCGATGAGGGATGAATTTAACGTTGGGCTAAGGTGCTTAAACGTTCAAGATACCACAAAAGGTTTTGGTTCATTTTGACAGCAGAACGGTGGTCATGGAAGTCCAAAACATCTAAGGAGTGTGTAACAACTCACCTGGCGAATGGACGCAAGGGTTGCGATGCAGCTTTTGGCGTGAGCCTCAAATTTTTGTGGAAGAAGTGGGCCGTTTTTGGCAAGCAGAACTGGCGATGAGGGATGAATTTAACGTTGGGCTAAGGTGCTTAAATGTTCCAGATGCCACAACAGGTTTTCTTCATTTTGACAGCAGAACGGTGGTCATGGAAGTCCAATACATCTAAGGAGCGTGTAACAACTCACCTGCCGAATGGACGCCAGGGTTGCGATGCAGCTTTTGGCGTGCGCCTGAGCGAACCAGTTTATACATCCGAGTTTGCATGTCTCTTCATGATTGCGTAGTACGACGCGCGTTTGTGGAAGGCCCAGTACTGTTTGTTGGCAGGTGCAGCTGCTTAGTTGAAAGAAAAGCCGCAGGGGATCCCCTTGAAACCCTGCAGTCAATGTTGACATGCCGCGGACTTTTCAGAATAAATGTTTGATGTCTATCGAGGAGACCTCCCAGAATGAAAGCCTTTCATGTCTATTGATGTCTGTTCGATCGGTATCCAAACATTGACAAATTTCAACATTGACCGCAGGGGTCGCAGGGGATTGGGTGTGGTCACATTTTTCTAGGGGTCTCTAGCAAACGAAATGAGAACGCAGAAATAGATAAGATGGGACGGAATTAATTCCATTAGCAGAAAAAGCGACTAGAAGAATGTAGACGTAGCTGACACAGCATGCTGTGGTGAATTGTGGCCCCTGATACCGTCAGTGAGCACGATGCTTCAGTACAGATCTTACGTCGATTTCGTGCAGAGCACAGCTGCCCACACCACAAGATTAAAAGGCGTGCTGTGTGCCGTCATGCTTTTGGGTTCTCTGGCCCACCTTGCTTTTGTCACTTTAACGCTGACTGCAGGGGTTGCAGGGGACTTGGACTGGCCCAGATGTTATCATTGTACTGAGGAGCTGGAATGAAACATTTCGCCTGCAGCCATCCTGTGAAGGCTCCACCGACCTTTGCATGCTCTTCGAGAATATCCTTCACTATTTCCGATTGGCTACATTGTCTTTGCCGTGATGGGGCCATTTTTGGAATCGAAATATAGGCCCTATTTAGGGGTTCATGGTTTGTTCTGTGATAGTAGGATTTTCCGCCTCCTTCAGGAAAAGTTCCATTAGCAGGTTAGGGACCCTCTCACTGAAGTTAAATAGGATTTTCCGCCTCCTTCAGGAAAAGTTCCATTAGCAGGTTAGGGACCCTCTCACTGAAGTGGCTGAGTGCTGTGCCGTTGTGATTCAAGAGGACTCCACCAATTGACCCGATGCCTGTCTCTTCATCGAAGGCTCCATCGGTGAAGATAAGAATAGGCGCTTTTACACACAGACAAGAACGGCACAATTAAAATTGCCTTTTACCCCAGTTTTTGCCGATCGACCTTCATTTCGTGCGAAAGGGTTGCTCCAGGACAAGTCAAATCGCAATTTTACGTCAGTTTTTGCCGATTGACCCTCATTTCGTGCGAAAGGGTTGCTCCAGGACAAGTCAAATCGCAATTTTACCTCAGTTTTTGCCGATCGACCCTCATTTCGTGAGAAAGGGTTGACGTTTTGTGACTCGCCTGCTCCGTTATGGCAGTAAGTTGAAGAGGAGCTCCATGTTCAACCCTGTGTCGGAGGAATTCCAAGGGGGTTCGTAGTTCTGCATCAAGTTTGTGTCCCTGCCTTCCACCTTTCATCAAGGCTCTTTTTCCAAGTCGGTGAAAAGCAAGGTTTGCCGTCCGGCCAAACAAGAAACTTTCAAACCACTGCACTCTGCCCTTGAATGACTCGGCCTCCTTCGGGGAAAGCTCGTTGGATTTCAGGATTGATGTTATTCTCTCCAGCAATTCTGACCTGCGTTCAGGCGTGTGCTTTATAAAGACAACACCTTCGTCAAATCCAGTCAGGTCGAAGATGAGGCCCAGTGCTCTCATCTCGTTGCTGAATGGTTGGTTTTTCTTGCCCTCCTTTGCATACTGCACTCCAAGCAAGTCAAACAGGAAGCCAACGCACTTGTCCGTCTGAGCGGCTTCTGCATCGGCTGCCATTGTTGGGAAGTCATCAAAGAAAGCGCTGCACCACACCTTCAAGCCCACGCTCAAGACATAAAAGAGGGCCGAACTGACCCTGAGGAAACCAGCAACACTACCCGTCGCCCCGAAAGGGAGGCTGTTTAAGCCGTAGGGCTTCGCCTGGCAAGTGTTAGGATCGCAAATTGCTATCCTGAGGTGCTGGCGGTCTGTAGGGTGGATTGGATATTGTTTGTATGCGGCTTTCAAGTCAAACGTCTTTCCTTTTAAAGCAACCGTGTTCGACTTCTGATTCAAGACCAGCGCTCTGATCAATGAAGCTGCAATGAAATCCACCCCATGCAAAGTGAACTTCTCAGGAAGCCCGCAAGCGTCGTTCAAACCACACTGCTTGAAGTTGTCGATGACTCTCACCTTTTCATTCTGCCTCAGACCAAACCGATGTGCAATGATTTTGTTGTGAAGATCACCAGTTGTGTCCTCCCAGATCCATTTTCGCTCGCATTCTGCTTGAGTTTCTTCCCAAGCGGCAAGGTGTAACTCTGCATCTTCTGGTTCTCTGACACGCTTAAGCACGGCTTTTTGCAAACCAAGAGAGGACTTAAGGATGGCTTCCAAGGTTAGTTTAGGAGGACGGGGCAAGCTCATAAACACCTGCGAATCTCTCATCCAACCTGACAATCTAAAGCCTGAAATTATGTCGCTGAAGAGGTTTTTGTCTGGGAACTGCAGGTCCTCCAGCATCTCCTTGAAAACCAACAAGCGCTTCCCTTGTAAAACGTGTCTGACATGTTCTCCCAGATTCAGTCTGAGATTTCGTTCATCCCTTTCTAACTCTTTCGCTCTTTTCACCCATTTCTTGAAAAAGGCTAGTCTCAGATCATCCAACCCGCAAGCATGATGGTTCAGGTTTGTCCGCAACAAGTCATCAAGCTGTTCTGAACCCGCGTATGGCAAGAATCTCGGATGCCCAACCTGTGCAGCCTTTTTCACAAAATCCCAAGGTTCTCTTGGGATTCCAAACGTCACAAGCTCAACCTTTGTCTCATTGCTAACATGAAATCCTTCCAAGTATTTCAGAGATTCACCAGTTAAGTCGGAAACCCGCTTGTCACCCCCAGTAAGAAGTTTCCGGTCGGTTATCCGAGCTCCTTTTGTGAGTTGTGGCAGAATGCGGCTTGCATCCATATCTGGCCTGACAGCAAATTGTACGTAATGACCAAACTCGCTGACCAAAGGTTTCAGCTTTTGACCTCTGGGAAGTAAGCCCATAGCTACCGAGTTGATTGCTGTAGTGCGTCGCTGGGCAATCTGCTGTGTTATGGTTTGCGGTTGTTCAATGCCTCGCGCTTGCAAATCAGCAATTAAAAGTGCAGCCACTCTCTGACATAGGAGCTTTGGATACTCCGCTTCATCCTTTGTAGGATAATGGACACCATCAGCTGTCAGAGTCGGTGTCCATGGCTTGTGAGGGTGATCCCCTGAACAAGGCAAATTAAATGAAGAGAAAAACTGGTCATTGCACCACCAAGTTGTCTGTTTCTGTCTCTCACCGCCCATCATACAGTTGTGAAAAATATTGCAGTGTCCCGGATGAGCTTGCAAAAGTTCTTGAATAGGATCCGTTTTCCAAAAGAGGCTATTGGTGGGGTTTTCCATTGAAACTCGTATACCCAGTGAAATCGCCAGTAGGGCTAAATCCCTTGTTGCAAAGTACAGTTTATTGGCTTGTTCCACTTTATATAAATCAAGACCTGCAATCCTGCTGTGGCGGAGTTATTCCAGCGTCTTTCAACTTCGCTTGCACTTCTGAAGGTAACTTTCTTTTTCTTGCGGCTGAACAGGTTCCACACGGTGGTGCAAAATGAACCAGGCAGAGGTTAAGAGCCTCCTGCCGAATGAAATCCATCAGAAACTGCAAGTCTTCTGGCATGGTGAAGTCCAAAATTGTGATAGGCCCTTTCGCTCTCTCCGTACCTTTGTCGACAGCCACTCCACGCAAGTTTGTTTTGCGCACCTCGATTGTTAGTGAAGAAGTTCCAGCGAAGACCTCCAAGAAAAGGATGTTTTCAAACAGAACCTTTCGAGTTGTGGCACCACTTGGATCTTCAGTGAAACATTTTTCAGCAGTCTGTTGTTCAGCATCGCTTGAGTCGGTGACACTATCTTCCAACTGGGCGCCTTCAGGCGTGTTGGGCATCTCCTGCAACCAATTGTGATGTGAAACTGTATCTGATTGATTTGGGCCCTTTTGTCAGTGGGGGGAAGACTTCCCCGGAGCCGCTTTGCATTGCTGAAACGAATGACCTGTCTTGCGACAGAAGGCGCAAATGTGAACTCCTCTTCTGCACTTGGGAGGCTGTCCAGATGCCTCAAGGGAGCATCCATTCTTCAGATTATACGACCAACAAATCGGCTTGTTGTCCGATGTATGCTGATAGCACCCTTTGAGCTCATCAGGAGGAGTAGGGGCTGTCCTGTTCTTCTTGCTGGGTCTAGCCTTTTTCTTTGGCTGCACCGTAGAGGGTGTCGTGGCTGAGGTACTGGCTGGCCGCGTCTGCACTGAGGAAGCTGGCCCTTTGTTTGGAAGGGACAGCATATACATGGTGATGCGAGGGTCATGCATCAGCTTCAAAATGGCTTCATCCAGCGGCCTCTTTCCCGTATTGTCTGGCTTGACAGTCGGCAACTCTCTAGCCAATATGGTCCACATTGCTTTGTCTGCTGACACCAATTGCTGTAAGCTGACCTTTCCAAATCCCGGCGGAGGGTCTGTTGAGTAAGCTGCAAACATCGTGGCCAGCCATTTTTGGGATACATCCCAAGACACCATGTTGCACATCTCAAATGCCACGCCTCTGCGCTGAAAACACCATTGTAATTTGATCTCTGATCCATGGTCTGCATCATCCAGCTTAAGCCCATCTGTTCCAACCTTAAGCGTCTGTGACTCAATGCGAAGGATCTGGTGTGAGTCCTTTGGCATTGCTTGTACTTCTGCATCCCTCTTGGTGCACATTGATGGAGAAACCCAAATGATTGCTCCGGTGTCGTAAATGTTCTGGCACTTGTCCAGCAAAGCATGGGACGGTTCTGTTTCACCTTGAACCAGGAATCCAGGTATCTTGGTCCTGATCATCTCGTACCTTGCTTGCTTCTCTGCAAACGGTAACTTCTTTGTGCCATCTAAAGCATGACTGGTCACTGCTGTTTTCAACTGTGACAAAACAAATGTCGCCGCTTCGAAGTGGATTCTCCTCAACAAGCTCTGTTGCCCTGCTGTGAAACCATCTCCCAAGACCTGTGTTGAAAAGGTTCTGAACTCATCATCGGTAGGAGCTTTGTTGGGAGCTCCACACGCAAAGGCCAGCTCCGAGAAACATGAAATGTTTTGAGCTTTCAGCAGTGTATGCAAATCCAATGTGGCCGTTGACAACTCTGCACAACGTTGCTTGAATGCAGCTTCAGAATCAATTAAGGTCATGGCTGCGCTGCACCACCGTTTCCCTAAAACAATGTTGAAGTCACCGATGACAACTGGAAATGACAAGGCACTGTTGAAATAAACTTGCAACCTTTCACGTTTCAGGGTTAAAAATAGCGTTCAACAAGTTTATGTGTTTGGCGTTTCCTTTCCATTGTGTGCATGTATACAAAACAATAGGTTCAACTATCAAATAGTTGACCCTATTCTTTTGGGTGTCTTGACATCTCTGAAGTCTAACTGTCTTGACTGAGACTGGAGCCAAAGACCCACTTGAATGGATTTTCCACCGCAACCCCACAGGCTCGGATTCAATGGATCTCTGACAGCGCAATGTTGGATTACCACACATTGTCCAAATTTCTCCAAAATGATCCAAAAAATTTCACTGACCATGTTGGGAATGAACCACCCATGGTCACGTGTGCGACCTTCCTGCCAAACTGGACCACCACGTTTGCAAAAGGTTTCAAACTTAAAAATTTTCTGGTTGAGATCTAACTGACTCAGCACTGTTGCAACCACCCGTGAATACGCTGGAACAACAAATGACCGGTTGGAAAAATCTCAAAAACCACCCCGGTCAAAAAATTGACTGATGACATTTATTCAGAAGAGATTTCACACCGACTCAGCATGCACCTACATTTTGCGCCATCGTTCGGCCAAAATCTCGTATGCTTTTTCAAGCCATCCTATGCCTTCGGCAAACATGGCAAACGGCTGAATCATATCTAAGTTGTGCAGGCTCTGAAAAGTTCTTGTCCAACACTCGGCCACAGCAAGTCCCATGGGGATACTTCGCATCAACAAGGTGAAGAGTCTTGGTCCTCTTGTTCTGCATGAAGTGGAATCCTAAAGGTGCAGATGGTGGATAAAACATCCTGACAGGTGCATTGTATTCAACGCTCTCAGCATCACTGTCGGAAGAAGAACTTGTAAAATGCTCTTCTTCCAATTCTATCTGTCCATCTTCAACTATCTGCAAGGCATTGTCCAGCGCCTCATCCACTTGGGCGTCCAATGCAGCACTCTCGACATCACTCTCAAGAAATGAGACTGCACCAACATCCAATGAAGGGTCTGGCGCATAGTTCTTGTTGAACCTCCCAGCCCTCGTTGAGTCAGGATCAAAATATCCTGCCCTAATTTCCAGCAAAAGTTTATCAATCAAACGGATTGTCCCTGCTTGTGCGTCCCTGGCATAGGTGTCAGCCATCCTAAAAGGATGTGCATGGTGCCCCATGGCCATTTCAAACCCCGCTTTGCCGCCATCGAAAGAATGGTTGCTTTGAGGGAATGTGATGAGATCTGCCGTGTGCTTTCACTACGTTTAACGTTTTCACCCAGCATCAGTCTCAGCCAAACACTTGCCTCATCGCTCTCCAAGGCCCGTTGAAGAGTTGTACCATCTTCAGCTGGCGCTGGCATCAAAGTCTTGCCGGGCTCATTCGAAAAAGGATCAACACCAATGTTCTTGAGTGCATCTATCCAACTCCTCACCCAATCATCTCCAAAAATTCCACTGCCAGACGCAACCAAATCCAAAAACTTGAACTTGTTTGCAGTTGCTTGCATGGTCTTATGGATTTGCACCTCCATGTCCACGTAGGCCACTTTTCCGGAAGATTCCAGCACATCAACTCTGATGCAATTACCGTGAATGAAATCACTCCATCTTGCACCTGCGTAAATGCAGAAAAGAGCAGCTCCACTGAACACTTTGTCCCAAGCATCCCCATTATCCAAACATGTATGCAAATGCCAAATGTCTGCAACTGTTAAGGGTGAAGCTTGGTTCAACTTGTTTGCAAAATCACTCCCAGTGGCTCCCAAACAACGCTTGCTGACCGCGATCGGGTGGAGGTCGTCGATGTCAAAGGAGTACCTGCAAAAGGTAACAGCTTCAAGAATGGACTTCAATCGGCTAGTGCGGGTGCCAGATGAATGCAAGGTCTTAATGATCCTGACATGTCTGGTTCTCCAAGAGGCCAAAAGAATCCCAACTGTTGTAGGGTGGTTGCAAAAACACCATACTGTTTGCACGTTTCAAAAGGGTTGCCGGCGCTTTCCCTGTCAGGTGTCTCCAAGCAAGTTCATTGAATAACTGCCACCATGAACAAAGGCTTTGTGAAATCAAAACTGGAAACATCTGGCTGTGAAACTAAATTGTCAGAAGGCTTATCGTAAATCAGCTTTGGCACTTTGAGCTTGGGCTCAAACTGAGGTACAAGCGCATCCAGGGAATCATGATTAGGGTCGAAAATGCAGGCCCACTCATCTGACTCCCATGGCAGTTGTACTGGGGATTCAGCAACGTTACGCATGGCATGTGCAAGCAAATACTCAAAATTAAAAGTACTCGGCTGTCCAGCTTCATGTGAGGGTGCAACAACGGCGACTTCAGGTCCAGACTGTTGAGGCCCAGGCAGCAGTGCTGTATCTAGATCCAAGCCAGTCTCTTCTCCAGCTGCTGTCTGTAATGCATCATCTGAACCAAATATGTTGTTATGATCAGAGTCACCCAAATAGAATGGTTCCATCTCTGCACCACGACAACATTGCACCACCCCCCAGCTAGAACGCTTGAACCGCAGGACTGACATATACAAAGATGTTAAACCTACCCAGAGGAGTGCAGAACGGAGTTTCAGATTTCTCAGTGATTTTGTTTCAACAAGTTTAAACAAAACCTTGACAACCTGAGAAAAGGATAAACGAAAACCACCAACTCTGGAAAAACAGCAGTTGTGGAAATTCAAGTTTCGATTTGAAACAGTTGAGTTTTGGTTCACACTTGTTGGGTTTCTTTTGCCTCACAAAAACAGGCAAAAGATTTTGTTGCAGGGAATAATGTTATCATCCTTGCAGGAGCGCTAACTCCATTCTGGCAACATCAATTGACCTTTCAAGTTTGAAAGTTGGGAATGCTTTCCAGCTGGACTGATTTCCCTCAACCTCATTTTCTCACAGGCCAGCCAACAAACGCTTCAGCAGCTCGCCAGGAGGTTCAAAGGTGTTTTACTGTTTAAACCCAAAAGACTCAAAGCCCGTCTCGGCGGTCCGTCTGATATGTCGGAGCTCGAAGGGACCCGCTCGCCCCAGTTGTAAGTAGGAGCGGAAGCATCAATCAAGTAGAACTCCCGGACCAAACTGTGCATCGCTTTGCTAGGGCTCAAACCTCTTATGGTGCAGTATCGCACCGCATCGTTGTTAGCCCAGCAGATGGAGCGCCTATCCCAAAGAATCCCTTGGCATTGCCACCTACTGAGTACCATCGCATACAGTTCGCTCTGACATATGATGTACCAGCCTATCTGCACTTTCCAGAGCTCCAGCAGGCGTTTCGGGGCGGTTCCAACACAAACAAAGCTTGCCCTGCCAGCGGTATCCACCATAACCGCCCTGATGCCAGCAAATCCGCTCTCCCAGCAGCCATCAGAGAAAAGCAAAAGTGGCTTCATCTCGAAACCACAGTTCAACTTACGGGGTTTCGCAGCCGGCAAAATGCGGGCAGCATATTCGCAAAAGGATCTCACATCACTTGGGGCCCTCGTAAACAAAGGCCCGCTCAACGTCGACACCTCTGCACAAATTTGGTGAAGAAACTTTACGCCGAAAACGCCACAAGCATACCTCTTCAGCACATGAATGACTTGGCCCTGGGGTTTGGTCAGGTTGCCGTTACCTTGAGTTTGGTCGAGCAACTCGACCAACCGGTCGATCCTGCCAGGCTTATTTTCATGCACCACAGATCCGCCTACCACAAGGCAGAGGTCCAGTAAACACCCCAAAACGTTGAGCTTACTCTGAAACGGAGCTGCCTTGGTCCCTGTCCTCGCATGCTTCCAACACCTGAAGTCCAGGAGTTGACTCACCGCAAGGTTGGCGTCCTCTGACAAGCCCTCAGGTTGAAATATTGGAAAAAAAATGTCGTAGAAAACACCGCAGGGAAAAGCCAGTATCTTATGGAAGAAACCACAAACTCCGGGGAACCCTGTTGAAGCCGCAGACTGCAGCGCAGGACCCGAGCAGACCGCTGCAGCCAGACTTTTTTTCCTCCCAGGTTGCTATGTTGAAGAGACATCACAGCAATATCTCCGAGGATCGGCTGGTGAAAGATGGGACATGAGTCGCCAGATGGGTCTGTCCAGGAATGAAGCATACAGTACCAATGGATTTGGGGTGTACCCCCTGTTTGGACTTGTTTGAAGAAACTCCCACTAGGATCACTAGGGGAATCAGTCAAGCCGTTCAAGTCTTTGCGTTTCTGTTTGTGAAGAAAATGACCGGCTCAGAGGCACTTGAAACGATTTGAAACGATGTGCCAACTTCTCCACGTTGATCTTTGGGAACTGTGAAGACTATGAATGGAAAACAGTGACAAAACATTCGCATCCAAGGAACATGCCATTTTGATCGGTTTTGCATACATTTTCAAATGGTTTGCACATCCCATCTTCGATTCAAATGTACAAAAATGCCAGTTGACTGGGGGCTTCAACCGTACATCATTTGTCCAATCTGATTGATGTCTAATCTAGTTGATGTACTACTTACTTACTTACTTACTTACTTACTTACCTACTTACCTACTTACTGCCTTACTTATTTACTTACTTACTTACTTACTTTACTTTACTTTACTTTACTTACGTAACTTACGTAACTTACGTAACTTACGTAACTTACGTAACTTACGTAACTTACTTAACTTACTTAACTTACTTAACTTACTTAACTTACTTAACTTACTTAACTTACTTAACTTACTTAACTTACTTAACTTACTTAACTTACTTAACTTACTTAACTTACTTAACTCACTTAACTTACTTAACTTACTTAACTTACTTAACTCACTTAACTTACTTAACTTACTTAACTTACTTAACTTACTTAACTTACTTAACTTATTTGCAAAAATAAAACATGAAGAATCATTTGGCTCGATGAGAATAGTACGGACTTCATTTCCTAGATGAATCAATGCGAAAGTCCCAATGAATCAACCACTACGCACCCAGGGATCAGGTGTGCCGGGCGCTTTGAACATGAGAACAGTGTCAAATGTGAAGCTGAGCCACATTGAACTGTTCTGTACCAGTACGTGCTCGGATTTCCATGGTCTTCTGATAGTACTCGTTGATCAATGCATAGCCTGAAGAAAAATCTGCTGGAATGACGGTGGATTTGGACCATCTCCTTTGGTATCATGTGGTCTCTGGCTAATTCATCTTCGATCAATCAACTTGGGCTCTGGTGGCCAATATCCAAATCATCTTGACGGATATGGATACTCAGAGGCTGCAGGATTCAAACACAGATTGACCCTGAGAGCAGTGATGAATCAATTGTCAGCATCGTTGTGTGATCTTTTGTCATCAGCATCTTTCAATGTTTCCTGGCTGGAATCCATTCTTGCTGGGCATCGCCTCAAGCTAGTGTGCTCAGTGCTGAGAACCAGGTTCTTGTCATAGTTGCCAGTCGCTGCATTCTCACCTCAGAGTTAGAGCGATTTTGTGAAACAAACCTTGCCCATGGCAGTGCAAAGCTGGTGGAAAATATCTTTGTCAAACGCCCATATTTGGGCAAACGTGGCAAATGTTGTGCAAAAGCATCTGCCAAAGCAGTTCACCTTGTGCCAATTTATCTCACCATCCTTGGAGAATCACAAAGCAGATCCCCTCTTGCTCTCCTCGGTGCGACAAGGGATCTCCCCAGCTGTCAGCCAATTGACTTCCAGGAACCCCCTGTAGTATAAACCATGGTCAAAACCAGAATTTCCCCAAAACCAACCCTGATTGTTGATTGAATCAAGAGACTCTCCATGTTGACTGGTGACATCACTCCGTTGTTTATGGTCTCACCATTTTCCACGTCTGGGATCCCCGACTTCCAAAGGACAACGATCCAAAAACTCCGCGCGGAAGCTGCGCACATCCTCCCTGAAGCCTTCGATCTTCACCCGAATCTTCTGCATCTCCTAGAGACCAAATTCCGGACTGAGAAACCGAGAAACCGAGAAACCATCTCCACAGAAGGTCTTGCAACATCCCAAGGACGAAGCATAAAGAGTGCACAGAGGAATATTCAGAGCGTTGAAGAAACGCTTGTTTTGCCTGCACTTGTTCTTCAAATCAAAAGAAATGGATTTCCCCATGCTTCTTGGGAACCTCCAAACGCTTCAATTTCATCAGTTGTTTTGTTACCGGTCTTTTCTTTTTGGCAAACCCCATATTTAGCGGTTGGAAACACAGTTATGCAACCCACCAAACTTCTGTCCTGGTTCTGCAGAGGCAAGATCTTCTCCTCATTGAAAGCTGCTCGATCCACCTTTCAGTTGGGTCCCATGGGCTAAAATTGTTTGGACTTCGCTGCGCAACCAGATGGTTTCATTCGATCTTCGAAAGTAAGTAAGTAAGTAAGTGAGTGAGTGAGTGAGTGAGTGAGTGAGTGAGCCAGTAAGTAAGTAAGTTAAGTAAGTTAAGTAAGTTAAGTAAGTTAAGTAAGTTAAGTAAGTTAAGTAAGTTAAGTAAGTTAAGTAAGTTAAGTAAGTTAAGAACAGAAAGATGAAATTGATGTCGATTTTTATCAAACAAACTGAGCTGCTCAACCAAACAGAAACGGTGTCTTTCAGCCAATACAATTGAAGTTGTTTATCAACCAAAAAATGGTGACGATGCGGTAAACCCGTTAAATTATTTGCCCGTCCCTAATCACCAGAAATGGGTGGTAGCTAAAATGCCCACATGGTAGGTTTATGGCATGGGGGTTACCACATTAGTTGTCCTTTGTGTGGGACCATATTTTCACATCTCTCCTTGTAAAGGTGCAGTGTTTCAGAACCTTCTGTAGATGGTTTGGTTTGCAGAAAGCATTAGAAGCTGAAGTAGTCAATCATCTACGAGTTCAAACTTCGCAATTGGTAGAGGTAGAGAAACTGAAGGCTATGATGTCACAGTCTGGGGATCCAACGCGTCATGGTCCGAAGTTGGAGGGTCTGCCAGAGCGGGGGATTCCACCTGAAGTTGAAGATGGAGGACGGAGACATCGGGGGTATCACACGCCCAGAAGTGCTGCTCGGGGTAGCGGGAAGTCCGGTTCCGTCCAAATGGAACTAGGATCCCTGATGGAACGCCCCCAAGTAGTGGAACATAGTGGAACTTCTCATGCAGAACCATGTCATGTGCCTCAGCATCAGCCTGACAGACCTGTTGTACCTCCTTTTCCTCAATCCTTCATGTCGGATGGCAACATGGAGCGGCACCACACGCATCATCACTTCATCAGGAAGATGTGGAAATAGTTGACGCAATTTGTACGTCAAGGCAAGCTCCGTATCCATCCGACTCCTGTCCACTTGTGCTTCATCAATTAAAGCAGGGATCTCACCATCGCCAACTTCCATTGCTGATGCGCTTGATAATGTTCCAGCCACTCCAAAATCCGTTGGCCATCTGCCAGCGACACCATGGGACAACCTTGAAGGACACGCACTTCAAGCTGTCGACCTTCATCATCTCGTAGTTGACATTGATTGCCTGACCACTGCCAGGGTGAAGCCCAAGTCGGTGAGTCCACCCATTGATACAATCCAAGCAGCTGCATCATCAGGATCCCCAAGAAGAATCTTCGCTCTCTTCAGCTTGAAGGCTTCGGTGGAACCATTGGCCAATTGGACAGTAGTCCTCACCCCTTGCTCCCATTCCTCAGGATCTCTGGCAGGTCGAAGTCCATGAGTGGCGCCAAGAAGTCAATGAGCACCATATTGGCATCTGCATGGTCCAATCCACCGATCTGCATCACCTTCACTGTTGGAGCTGCAGGGACTCGAAGGGTCTTCAAGAGCTGCGTGGCTTCATGTAAGAGTTCTACAGTTTTTCCTCCTTTGAAGCCATTGTCACTCCCCCCACCACGGCCTCCTTCTTTGTCAGCATTGGTGGTGGAGCTTGTCTGGTGCCACAGCCACACCTGTCTCCGAGGTTGATTTTACCACTCAGCTTTTCCACCCATACCAGTCGATGTTCTTGACGCAGGTGACCCAGTTGAGCCTCCATTTCCACGTCCTCCCCCTGAGCCCGTAGTGACGTAGTGGGCTCACCTTGCTTCTTGCCTGTGGTGTTCTTCACCTTGCAGTCTTGTTTGCGATGGTTTCGGCCGCCACAATTCCAACATCGAGCCGCCTTGTCCTCCACCCCCTCCTGTGAATGTATCCACAGAAATGAAGTACATGCAGGGCTTGTCCACTGCGGCTCCCAGTTTTGGCCTTGGTCTCAGGTGAAGTGGTACTGGAAGATGTCTTCTGATCACCTTGCATTTGCTTCAACTTCAGTGGTGACTGCGTAGGCGTCTTCAATGGTGTAGTTTTAAGCAGGGGCAACGCTGCAGCTTCAGCTAGAAGACACCGGCTGAAAAACCATAGGCTGTTGTGGTCCGGCCGCTCATCCACTTGCAACTGCATGTGGCTTCGGGCCAATCTGACAGCTGCTTGTGGATCCACGGAGGCAATCTTCTGCACCGGCTCATCCAACGCCTTCAGCAAAAGTACTCTGTCGGGAAGAACTGCTTGGACTTCCTGAGCCCGACCATGGTGTCTGCGCCAAAGTGCGCATTGCAGATGCAACCTCCTGGATCGTTGAGACCTTTGGCGTTGTGGTGAGTTGCTGCAGGAGTATTTGTTTCTTCCCGCTCCCCCAGGTTGGAACCTCACCATCAACTTGTTTGATCGCGGCGGAGCAGGAGACGGTGAAGTTGCCCATTGAAGCGATCAAAGAAAAGTGGGCGATATCTGAGGAATTGGGCATCTGACAAGCCTCTGCGGTACTGTGGCTTTGAGATTTCAGCTGATAGTGGCGGGGATGGATTTCATGTGTCGCAGCGGATGTTTGAGCAGGTGCTGATGACGCGTTGGAACATCAACTATAATCCTTGCCATACCCTGCCTTCAAGGTCACAGAGTCTGATGAAGAAGCTCTCGGCTATGAGCAGATTGACAATGAAAAACCCAGTCAAGGCGGTGGAGATTGGGTACTCGCAGGTTCACTGTGGGCAAGCATCCCGAATGGCTCTCCTTCAATGGAGGCGTGCAGCGGCTTCTGACGTACCTGAGGTCAAACTTGGGCCTTCCACAGATGCCTGAACTGACGGATCATTTGAGCCGTTACTTCCGGCAGTCCAGGCGCAAGAAGGGGGAGACCATGAATGAGTACGTCACTAGAAAGTCAGAACTGTATGCAAGAGCTAGGCAAGGACTTCACAGGGTGATGTCTCACTATGAGAAAAAGAAGCCAGCGTGGGAGAAGAGCTATGGCGGCTATAGCCGTCCAGGGTCCACCGACCCTTGGGCCAACTACAGGAGGACACCCTCCCTGGCTGGCAGTCAGAACCTGAGTGCTGAGGAGATTCAGGATGATCGGGAAGCGCTTGCTCGACCTGATGATCAAGCTGAGGCCACCGAGGATGCAACTGAGGAGCGAAGCTCCACTGGTCCAGGTCCTTCAGGAGACTCCTGGAGTTATCCGGACTGGTGGTCAAATGACTGGTGGAGTACCTCTTGGACACCTTCCGAGAATGCCGACTGGAATGTGGAAGCCCCTGAACTACTACCAGAGTATGTCCAGGGCTGGTACCTCTTGTTTGATTCTGGCCTGGACACCAACGAGCGCAACATGGTCGTGGCAGCCCTGAAGGGCGACTTCACTATGACCCGAGTGGCACAGGAGCTACGCAGCCAGTGGACTGATGAGGACTTGCGTCGTCGAGATGCAGCCAATCGTCACTCCAGCTGGTGGGTGGATGAGAATGAAGAGGCCGAGTCTGAGGACTATGACACTGCCTGGGTTGCCCAGGCTCACCGCAACTTCAATGACGAGGGCCTCGCACTCCTGGGTGAAGCTGAAGATGTGGCTCAAGAAGCCCTAGCCATGATGGAGCGCGGGCGTCGCACCTTGAAAGAGGCCAGACAGAAACAACATCAGGTGAGGATGTCTCGGAAGTACTACCGCACCAACTTCAAGCCCTCTGGAAGCACTTCGGCTGTAGCTTCTGGCACAGATCAAAAGTGCTTCCGATGTGGTGGTCCTCACAAGACTTCATCATGTCCAAAGGCAATGGCAACAACGACAGCCTCTTCAGCCGAAGAGCAGGCTGCACCTTTCATCTGTTTTGCACAAGACCAGATCACCAAGGACCATGAGATTGTGGAGCCCTATGTCCCGGACGACCACGAGGTGAACTACCTGGATGCTGGGTTCTCCGATGCTTGCCCAGAGGCCTTTTTTGATGTTGCCGACACCAGCAGCATAGGGCCTATCTCCACTCAGATGGCCGTCGAGCAAGGCAAGGCTGTCGTTGATGGAGGGGCTACAAAGACCCTTGGCAGCGTGGTGGCCCTCGAGAAGATCATTGCCCTCAACAAGTACAAGCATGGGACTTCTCGCCTGGCCGACCTTGACTTGGAGAACAAGCCTACGTTTGGTTTTGGAAATTCATCAAAGAACCAGTGCGTGTCCACAGCCTCACTCGAGGTTCAAGCCGATGGCAAACCTGGACAAGTACAAGTACATGCGTTGGATGCGGGAGCAGGACCTGTGCTGTTCTCCATTGAGTCCTTACGGGCCTTGGGAGCAATCATCGACTTCTCCGAGGACATGGTCGTCTTCCGCAAGATCAACCCGTCCAAGATCATCAAGATGGAACGTTCGGCCACTGGCCATCAGCTGCTGCCCATGACTCAGGATTGGTACAGTGATGCTCAGAGCACTGCACAGCCAGTGCCGAGCCTGAATGCTTTCCTGTAGGGACAACTCCTTTCTTTCCGTGCGCCTGAGATGGAAAGGAAGGTCAGTAGCGATGTTTCAGGCACTTTTCACAACCCCTTGAACATGGTTGGTGATCCGAGCATTCATGATGGTGTTGGGTGTGTTGTTCATGACCATGTGGTTGTTGATGATGAAAAACTTTCCCAGGGTTTCCATGGACATGTTGGAAAAATCTCAGACAGCAGTCAGTGTACAGAGCCAGAACAACCTCATCCTGCAGCTCTCCAGCACAAGCTAGACGAGATCCCCAACGAGTCAGTGAACAAGAGACATGCCTCGTGCCACCAGAAAGGAACTGGTGGAAGAGCTCCTGATGACCTTTGGCGAAACAGCTCCAAAACAGTGGAGCATCATGGAGATCGAGAGCCGCCTTTTGGAACTCAAGGAAGCCAACGGGATGATCACTCAAAAAGGGAAGGTACGGCCACCGATGCGCCATGCCATGATCGAGCTGAACAAGGCCAGCAAGAAGAAGTCCGACCTTGTGGACTACGTGAACAACAAGCTCATGGTGAAGACCCGCGGCACCGAGACCATTCAGGAGCTGCAGCGCTTGGGCACCAAGAAGATCTACCAGACCACAGCCGCCTCTCCGGAGGATCCTGTGGGGTTCGGGGAACACTGCAGTCTGCAGTACCACGAGCTTCTAGCCCAACACCCACAGTATGCCAGTTGGGTCGTGAAGACCGCCACCGAGGGGGAATGCGACTACCGCCTGGCCCGTCTGGCCAATTGGCTCCAGAGCCCAGAGGCACAGCATCCGATGCCGACCTACAAGCAGACCTCCAGCGGCTACAAGAACACATCGACGCCGGCCAGCGGCTCGAATGGCAAGACCGAGAACATGATGATGCAGATGATGCAGATGATGCACGCCCTCAAGGAGGACGTGGACAATCTGAAAGCCGAGAGGCCTCACAAGAAGGTCGAAGCATCCAGTGTCTCCGAGATGACAGAGTCATCCACAGGCTCTTTCGTGCCGATCCCACAGTAGCTTCAGCTGGGAGCGTAGAAAACTTTAATTTGTCACAGGCGGGAATGCAGGTCGACAGTGGGCCCTGGAGGGGCTCATGGGAAGCCTTACCTGAGCAAAAAGTAAGACACTTGTCCCATTGCAGTGACAGATTGATTTCGAATGCCTTTGAGGCCCTGCTATCACACCAGCGCATAGAGCTGCTGGAAGTGGCATGTTCGGCCGACAGCGTGCTGTCTCGCACCATGCAACAAAAGAAAGGTGACGAGGGTGCGGCCCGACGCTGCTCACTTTTCAATGAGTATGATTTAGGAACCAACCAGGGGATTCACAAAGTCATTCAAGATATTGACCATTATAAACCAAAACATGTTTGGCTTTCTCCGGTTTGTGGACCTTTTTCAGTGATGCAAAACATCAACCAGAGAAGTGAAGCTCAGAAGGAGGCCCTTTCTGAGAAGCGCAAAGCTGCCATGAAACAGTATGTCGGTTGCAGTGTCATATATACGTACTGTATTCAGCATGGTATACATGTCACTTGGGAATGGTCACAATCATGTCAGGCATGGAGGCTTCCAATGATGCAGGAACTGGTGAAGAAACATAATCCATGGTTTGCTGTGGTACGGGGTTGTCGTGTTGGTCTTGTTGATGATGAGAAAAACCCAATTTCGAAAGGCTGGAAACTCATGACCACTCATGCTTTGTTGGCAAAAAGGATGAACATGCCATGTAGCTGTGGGCCTCACCAGAAACATGTGAAGTGCGAGGGTTCCCTTACCAACAAAACTGCTTATTACACCCCCGAATTTGCCCGAAGGGTCTGTGATGCGTTGATTCATGGAGCGGAAGATGAAGACCTAAAAAGGGAGTTTGTGGGAGACCACCAAATTGGGGAAACTTTTGGTAATGGGATCAGCTGCAGTTGTCACCACATTCATGATTCTCAACATGGTTTTGTTTGCGGTTCATGTGTTCATGATGAGCATGAAAGAATCAAGGGAACCAATCATGGGAAGTGTGACAGTAAGGGGAACCACGAAGTTCTGGTTGGGGAAGATAACCAACAAAGGGGTCAGGGTCTGACTATTGAAGAAATAAGAAAACGACTGTACCTCTTACATGCTGCCACTGGCCACGGGCCAACCAGACACCTGGTGCAAGCCCTGCGACGCAGGGGAGTGTCAGAGGATGTGCTCAGGGAAGCCGAACGTTTTGAGTGTTCAGTTTGTAAGGAACGGGGTAGACCGAAGCCACGACCTTTAGCCACCTTGGAGCCTCACCCCCCAAAATGGGCGTCTGTGTCAGGGGATATTGGGCACTGGGAACACCCACAAACTAAGGAGTCCTATCAATTTTTGATGTTCGTTGATGAGGGATGCCGTTTTCGTGTTGGAAAAATTGTTCTTACGGGGAAAAGAAGTCACCTTACTGCCAATCAGTTTGTTGAAACGTTTGGGGAACACTGGGTTCAGTATTTTGGTTTTCCTAATCAACTCAGGGTTGATCCGGATGGTAGCTTCAGGAGTCATGTGGTTCAAGAATACTGTGATAGGCACCAAATAATGTTGGACATTATTCCGGGTGAAGCTCACTGGAAGGTGGGCATTTGTGAACAGGCTATTCAGGGTACCAAGACTCTCATGAACAAAATAGCTGAAGATGACCCAGAAGTCACCGCAGCAGAAGCTCTGGCTGAAGCCACTAGGACCTTTAATAGCCGAGAACTGATCCGAGGCTATTCGCCCATCCAACATGCCCTTGGCCGCGCGCCTGATGCCACCGGGCGACTTTTCCCTTGCGGCCCAAGTGAATGTCCAGAGCTGCTGGTAGAGAACGCCTCTGGTGAGATGGATCGCCAGCCCCAGCGAATGCAAAGTGCGGAAAAGGCCTTCCTTGAATGGACGGCAAGCCAGAGACTCCAAAAAGCCAAGAACTCAAAACCCAGAGATGTCACCAACTATGAGCCAGGAGACCTAGTGTATGTGTGGAGAAAGCAAGTGAGCGGCCAAGCAGCCATTAAGGGTGGCTCGTTTGTGGGGCCAGCCCGCATCCTGGCGGTGGAGCAACATCGCTCTCCCGACGGGACCCACAAGCAGGGCAGCTCAATTTGGTGCGTCAGAGGGAGAAGACTTCTCAAGTGCTCCCCAGAGCAACTACGTCGAGCCTCCGAGCGGGAGGTCCTCTTAGAAGAACTACATGCCAAACAGTACGATGACGGGGACTTTGATAGAGTAGCTCAACAACTTGGAGGGAACGAGTTTCTGGATGTGTCCACCGAGGTACCCTCTTATGCAGAATGGCTACGAGCTCAAGATCCAGTCCAAGAATGGCAACCAATGAGAAGATGTGCAAGAAAACGAGGCCCCATGGTAGATGAGATGAGTGGCATGGGACCGGCTCCTCCAACATCCAGGCCAACAGAGCGATCCAGGAGTCCAACTTCCAGGCCTACGCCTTCTACATCCTCAGGAGCACCCGTGTCACAGAGGCCTCGAATGTGTGCCCAACAAGGCATGGCTGCTGCCCCACCATGGTGGAACCAGTCAAGTATCCAGGAAGTGTTTGCAGTCACCGAGAGCACCTTCTGGATGGATGAGACCGCGGCCGTGGCCGTGGAGGTTCCCATGCCAGACACACGTGCTGGATCTGAACGAGCTCTTCGAGATCTCCCTTCTTACTTTGCCAGTAGCTTGAAGAAACGGTCAGCAGTTGAAGTCTGTGAGCGTCACCTATCTGAGGAAGAGCGACAACAGTTCCGATCTGCAAAGGCCGTTGAAGTGAGTAACTTCATAGCTGCCAAGGCTTTTGAAGCCCTTCCAGAGAAACTTCGCCCAGCACGCGAACAAGCAGTGAAGATGCGCTGGATACTGACATGGAAGCAGAAGGAGGATGGCAGCCGAAAGGCGAAAGCCAGAGCCGTCCTCTTAGGATACCAAGATCCATGCTATGAACAGAGAGCAACGACTTCTCCAACCACGACTCGCCAGACCAGGCAACTGCAGATGCAATTAGCCGCTTCATATCGCCACAAGATGCGAAAAGGTGATGTGACAGGTGCTTTCCTGCAAAGCAGGCCATACCCTGATGACCTTTTTTGTATACCATGCCCAGAGATCTGTGAAAGGATGGGACTCCCAGCAGAGTCAATCACCAAAGTGAAGAAAGCCTGCTATGGCTTAGTTGATGCGCCCCTGGAATGGTATCGTTCCATTTCCGATTTCTTTGCAAAACTCGGATTGCAAAAATGCTGGAGTGACGCATGCTGCTGGGTTTATGTGGTTGATGGGGTTACCAAAGGGATTATTTCTGCTCATGTTGATGATTTCCTTTTTAGTGGGGATGAAACGCATGAGGGTTGGTGTACTGTTCTCAAGAGTATCCAAACGGAATATAAATGGGGAGATTGGGAAGAAAAAAGGTTTACCCAATGCGGAGTTCAAGTGGAACAACATGAAGATTTTTCCTTTTCGTTGTCGCAACCGAAGTATGTTGAAGACTTGAAATATATTAACCTGAGAGCCTTCAGGAAGAAAGACCGAAATGCACCCACTGAGGAGTCTGAGAAAACACAGCTTCGGGCCTTGCTGGGAGGGGTCTCATGGCACGCACAACAAGTTGCGCCCCACTTCAGTGCTGAAGTCGGCTTGCTGTTGTCAGAGGTGAACAAGAGTACTATAGAGACCATTTACAAGGCTAACAGGTTACTTGACAAAGTCAAAGATATGAAAGAACACTGCATGAAGGTACATGCCATAGAACCACACATGTTGTCACTGTTTGCATGGGTAGATGCCGCCTCCCAGAACCGCGTAGATGGCTCAAGCACACAAGGCATTATAGTTGGAATTTCATCTCACCGGTTACGTCATGGCAGCTGTGAGCCAGTCACCTTTGTCGCCTGGCATTCGCAGAAGATTGGCAGGATCTGCCGCAGCCCCGGAGCAGCAGAAGCAGCAGCAGCAAACAACGGAGAATTGTTGAAATAACCATTCATGATTAATGGTGAAAGTCCAATGATGGTTAATATGTGTTTCATCGATGTGTTTAATGAATCATGGTTAAACACCACCACAATTCACTATGTATCATCATTCAGAACTAAATTATTGAGCATCAATAACCACTAATAACCACTACAGTATTAATGATTATTAATGATCAAGCTGAGAGACCATGAGTAACCGCTCCATTGCTGGCCACACGTAACTTGGAAACAGCACCGCCTGGTAGAGATCGGCATTTCGCTTCGTCATCATCGACTGTCGGCGGCAGGTGATGAGCTTTTCCGAGTTGGGGTCCCACACTCAATATCCATCAGTTGATCATGATGTATACATGTATATATATATACATATGTATATATATATATTGATGATATAGGTTTATTTTTTCTAAAGATATCTGTTGATGAGTTTAAAAAAATGCTGATACCAGTGAGATGGATGCGTCTGAAAATGGATAATAGCCCCATAAAATAGCCTTTGAAAAACAGGGAACATTATGTTCTGAACCACTATTTTCAGACAAACCAATATTGCTATCATTGTATAGATCTAGAATCTACACAAGATCTCTTGGTAATATCCTCATGGGTTTGATGGGAACAGGGCTGTGTTTTTGATGTTGTGATGTGGATGTTGCCGCCAGTCTTACGTATAGTTGTCGTGAAAACCGGAGTATTGTTAGTGGAAGGAGGTTGCCCGACAAGAATCCAACAAATCAACAAGTGGGAAAAGGACGGGGCCCTCTACTGCGAACGCCAGCTGTATTGCTTGGAAAAGGCCCTGAGGGGGAATGGGTTTTAGTTGACAAACCCACTGATCTCATCATCCAACGTGGATGTTGCGAGATCATGTTGTTTGATCCGTGGGAATTTCAAGGCCGTAGTATGATTCTCCTGGATATAAAAACAGGAGCTGTGAAATCGTTCGAGGTGTCTATGAAAAGTGATTGTCCAGTGATTGTGCATTTAAGATACGTCAGTTTCAATCAGAACATCATGAGAGTCCAAGGGTACTCTCCCCACACAGTTGAAAACCAAACGATTGATCACAGATGACCCGGTCGCAACATGATTTCTGCATAGAACGGTGCCACAATACCAATTGGTAGAGTAGATCATTCTTGGCTGGGGGTTATACTACCCAATTCATTGGGGATTCTCATTTATCCCTTCCTATTACTAAACCCCCCCAAATACTAAAAACTAGCCAACTGGTGCGCAAGTTGTGTGAGTCATCGAGCAAGACAAGATAGCCAAAGAGTTGATGGAAGCTCCAAAAGATCTGGTGTGGCTACAGTTTCTTTTGACTTTTGCCACACACGTGCAGTTCCAGAAGGTGCAGATGCAGGCAGGGTCAAGTCGTTGACCTGTTTGGTGATGGTTTGCTCACAGACTGGCTACATGCATTGCACACCGGTTCGACACAAGAATCAGTTTGATTTGATGGTCAGGGAGTTGCTATCCTTTACTCAACTTTTGGGTCACAGTGAGGTGGTATTCATGTCAGACAATGAACCCACGATGAGACAGCTCTTGCGTATGGTTGTGAATGCTCGTTTGAGCATGGGCCTTGCTACAAGATCCACTACTCCTCAAGCCTACAGTCATGGGAACAGTTTGATTGAAAACTGCATTGGAAGAATCCGTCCTCTTGCAGGAACCTTCATGCACTACATTGCCCAGAAGATCGGCCTTGAGTTGAGCAGTTCCAATGCGCTTTGGAGTTGGGCTATGCGCCACGCTTGCTGGGTACTGAACAGGTTTAACACCAACCAGGGTATGAGCAGCTATGAACTGGTGACTGGAAAGAGCTACAAAGGAGCAACATGCGTTTTTGGTGAGCCCCTTTTTGGCTATTCAAAGACAAACAACAAAGGCTCAGCACGATGGTCTCGTATGTTGTTTTTGGGCAAAGTGGACCCACAGGATTCCTTCATCTTGTACAATGGCTCAAACTTGGTTTTGGTGAAGTCAGTGCGCCGCATTCAAACAGATTGGCGTGGACACCTGGCATTTTATGTCAACTTCAAGTGCCCTTCATATGACTACCAGAGTGGCTTTGGAGGTAGAGTGGTCCCAACCAAGGCACACCGTGATGCAATCAGTGCCAGTTTCAAGAAGCCACAAGGCTCGATTGAACCCTCAGCTTTCTACGACGCTGATGGTGCAGCTGTGATCGAGAAGGCCAGGGAAGAAAAACAAGAGGAATTGGAAAACCAACAGATGAGTCTTTTTGACCGACCTGGCATTGCAGTTGAGGAGGAGTTGGTTCAAATCTCTGGTGGGACAAGCTTTCCAAATCCAACCAATATCTGGGATGACAATGATGATGACGGCCCGGTGCAACCCAGTGGTTCAGGTGGAGCTCGACCATTGGTTCAAAACGAAGCCCAGGTTGTTGATGATGGAGATGGTGAAGAAGTTCCCAATCCGAGTTTACGTTTGGATGCTCCCACAACACCTTTACATCTCTTGGAAACTCCCTCTACTCCTACCTCACCAAGGAGAGATTCTACAGTCAGAGTGCATGAGCATGAAACTGAGGAGGAGCAGTCACAGAAACGCCCAAAGGTGGAGGCAGCAAAGAAGGCCAGACTTTCCATGCTGACAGAGGAGCGCAATACAATGGTGCGCACAGTCAAGTTTGCAGAGGAGGAATATTGCACAATGGACAGTTATGACAACGATCCTCAGATGGATGACCACATGGACCATGAAGATCCATGGAATGGTGAGGACCAACTTTCTGGTGACAACATGCCAGAATCACTGTGGTCTAGCTTGGACCCTACAGTGCAACCTCCTGATCCTCCAGCTTGGGTAGACAGGTTGGCCGACAACATTGAGCTTCAGCGCCTCTGCAAGATGGGTGTCCTTATGAAAGAGGAGGACTATCAGATGCCAGTCCACTCAAAGTTGACAACACGTTTTGTGTATGATTGGCGGCTCAAGGATTACAAAGGTCCCAACAATGACCAGCCTGCAGTTAAGAGATGGCTTCGACGTAGCCGATGCGTTGCACGTGAATATGCATTCCTTGAACGCCGTGAAGACACTTTTGCACCTGCAAGCTCGACCCATGTGCTCAATCTTTTGCCCCTTCTTTGGTTGCAAAAGACCTCTGATCACCAAGCAGCTGAAGGTACAGACACTGACAGTGACTGGATTCTTGCAACATTGGATGTCAAGGACGCATTTCTGATGGTTCCACAACCTGAAGTGCTGAAGATCAAGGTTGGTGATGAGAGCTATGTGGTGCTCAGGAATTTGCCTGGACAAAGGCAAGGTGCCAGAAGCTGGTATCAGTTCTTACGAGCTTTCCTCGACAAGACCTTCAACGTTGAGTGGTGTCCTGAGCAGCCTTGTTTGTGCAGAGGAGTGGAGTTCTGCCTACTTACCCATGTGGATGACATCATGTATGCAGGATCTCGAAAGTTTTGGAATGAGGTGTTTCTCCCCGCTTTCCAGAAGGCTTTCACAGTGAGCTACAATGAGCTGGGAGATGTTGGAAGTGAAATCAGTTTCCTCAAGCGCCGCATCAAGCGCCTACAAGGTGGTTTGGCTTTGATCCCAGGTACAAACATTGATGGTTTGGTTCAGAAGGTGGAAGCCAAGCTTGGACATGTGCGTTTACAATCTATGCCTGGAGATGCCAATTTGCAGCGTGAAGATACAACAAAGGAGCTCTCAGGAAGTGATGCAAGTTTCTACAGAATGGCAGTTGGAGTCTGCCTATACCTCTCAAGAGATCGACCCGACATCGTCTTTCCTGTCAAGGAGTTGGCTTCTCGAATGAGCAAGCCTACCATTGGATCACTGCAGAGTTTGAAGAAGCTGGTTGGATATTTGAAATCTACCCAGGACTATGCAGTGGTGCTTGAACAACCCGTTGGTGGCAGTGGACGATGGAAACAATCCAATGACAAGTTTTGGGTTCTCGAAAGCTTCAGTGACAGTGATTGGTCAGGTGACAAGAGACACCGTAGATCAACATCAGCTGGCATGCATCTTTTGTGCGGTGCCTACATGTTTGGCTCCAGCCGCACTCAAAGAGTGGTTAGCCTCTCTTCCTGTGAGAGTGAACTCCATGGAATGGTTTCAACGTTAGCCGATGGCTTGTTTCTGCGACGTTGTGCAGAATTCATTACAAGGGCCACCATCGAGCACTACCTGCTGACAGACAGCAGCAGCGCACGCCAACTTGCCGCCAGACAAGGAGTCGGCAAAATCAAACACCTCAGTGCCAAGATCCTTTGGATTCAGAACTTGGTCCAAGAGAAAGAAGTGATCCTGTCCCAGATCTCTACCATTTGGAATGTGGCTGACGCAGGCACCAAAGTGCTTAGCTCAAAGAGGTTGCGTTTGCTACTCAACCAACTTGGTGTTTTCCTGAAGTTTGGAGAAGAGCGTGTGGGGCAGGAGGAGTTTCAAGAAACATCACAACGTGCTGGTGGACGTGACATGGCTCAGCTGGCGAAGATGGTTGCCAGAATCATTGCAACAATGGGCCTTGGGCCAACAGGCGCGATGGGTCAACCAACATGCATGGCAGACCCAGCCCCTTCAACTGACAAGTGGTGGTTCAAAGTTGGAGTGATGCTTTTGGTTTTCATCCTGGTCGCATTTGCAGTTGGATGTTTTGTGGTGCGCCGCTACGTGAAGAGACTACTTCACGACCTCTACCATCTTTCCGTTCAAGTTGCAGAAGCCGACACAACAATCGGTGAACACATGGTTGCAGTGCCACAACTTCGAAATGAGGTCAATGGTTTACGTTTGCAGTTGGATGATGTGAGTCAGCGATGTGTCATGCTGACAAATCAACTTGCACAGTTTGAAGGAGATATGGAAACCTTGAGTGACCGACAAGACGGCTTGCACTACGGTTTGGTGGAAGTGGGCGGATACGTCCGAGCTCACGAGTTGACAGCAGCTCAAAGGCGCCACATGTATACACAGGAACGTGGCAATTTGGTTGCAAGGACAACTATGGGTGCCAGCCAATACCTCAGGACGATCCGAACTCAGTCCAGGGGTTACACCCATGGAGAGGATACAGATCCCCCGGTAGAGCCAGAATCAACCGCTACAAGTTCACATGCAATGGCAGCCACAGCAGCCAACAACAGAGTCAATGCAAGGAGGATTGGAGAGAACGCAGAAAGTTCCAATCCTACCTCAGACATGGAAGTGGATGATGTGACTCTTAATCCATCTCGAGACATCAGCACACGACGTGGAGAACTTGAGGTGACAATCGATGACCTACGGACAGAGTTGGACCAGGCTTTGACTTCAGCAGCCTGGAATGATGCTGCAGAGCTTCAACATACAATTCTGATCTTGCTGGATCGATTGCAGACTCATGACCTACGTGATCGAGATGCCAGACGTGAAACTTTTCAACGTATGGCTGATCGCATGGAAAACCTTTCCAGACGTGCCCGAAATCGAGGAGATGGAGTGTTAGCAAATCAATATATGGACTATGCCGCAAGTTATCGAAACTCAATTTGAGGTTTGGATGAGATGATGGAAAAAGGGGAATGGAGGCTACTCCCCAATTAATGCCTCCCTTTTGCTTTCGAAAATTCTCAAAGAGAAGACAGGCGATGTCAATCAATGCCTGTGATTGGAAGCAACGATGTTTCAAAAGGAAAATTGTGTCTGGAAACATGCAGGGGTTGTGACAATTTCTTGGATGCTGTGCCAAGTTAAAACTCAGGCACACCAAGGAGGAGTGCAAAGAAATTCCGGTTGTACTCACATGTTTGCATGGCCACCTGCATCAGGATGACACAGCACAAATCGAGAAGTCTTGGACATTTGCAATAGCTTTGAATACACATGAAAATCATGTGGATTACATGCCTAAACTCAGGCCCTGCGGTTCAAGTGGAAAAAGGTGAGTTAGTTTCAGCCGCTGCTTTGCATAAACAGAACCTGTCAAAGAGATTTTGTGCACGATCTTCTCGAGAATCTTCACGAAGCGAACTTGCAGAATCTTACCTGGTATTTTTTTCTTTCAAAAACCAGCTTGAATGAACACCATGTTTTCACTACTAGGGCCCCTTTTGTCCTGCTAGCAAGCAGCTTGCAGCCACTGATCCATTTGGGTCCTTGCCACCTTTCCCTTTAGAATCCTCACTACACACTGTTTGGGGCCTCTTTCCGGGACAATGCATTTTGTTAACATGATTTTCTAAGCACTCATGTGCGTTCTTTTCAACACAGTTCATCGTCAAATTGCAGAATCATCATATCATAAATAACGGATGTTGCTTCCCTAACGATCACGGCGCTGGGGGCACAACACCAATGAGTTGGAAAACACATGAGAAAACATAGTTTCTGGACACCAACAAGAGAGTTGAAAGAAGGGAAAAACAACTTAAAACAGGGCGTGAAAACGTAATGTAACATTAGTTGTCATTATTGTTGAAGTAATACATACTTTTGTTTGTTTTTGCATCTGCATGTATTCAAAGACGAAAAATCATGGAAATAATCTTCACAAACGATGACAATGATGGCCATACGCGCAATTTGTTTTTGCGACAACTTTTTGTTGAGTTTTGGGCTGTGCTTCGCATTTAGCCAGAATGCAACAATTTTGCTGTAAGATATCCAGTTTTCACACGGTTGTTTTCAACAATGCCCCACGTGTACGTGTTGTACCTTAGGCCATACAAGTCGGAATGAAAACATAACTCAACAATTGATTGGACAGAGGCAAAGGGCGCTGAAATGTTGACAGTGGAAAGGGGAAAATGTGTATCAAAGTCGAAACAGTGAGAAACAAACTATATATTGCCTGCGGAAATGTCGGCACACAAAATACGTTGCTGTTTACTACTTTTTGAAGATTAGATTGTTCCAACAAAAATAGTAAAATGTATGAGAGGCATGATTGTGTTTTTTGTAAAGGACGCAACATTTTGCCCGCACGTGTGTCATGATTTGGCTGGAGGGAGAAATAGCACGCCCCAATTTCTTCACGACCATACGTTTGCATGTCCAACAGAAGGCACGTCCAAAGTGCTGGGTTAATTTTTTGGCAAGATCAGCAATGTGCCTTATTGGTTTCCAATTCCCATGGATCCCAAAAAACAATTCCAATTCACAAAACAGGGATCAAAACACTCATCGAGAAATCAATCTTCAAAACTGCACAAAGGTACGTGTCTAAGCAAACCAAACATCTTGCAACATATGCGTGCAATTATTATAACATATTTGCATATATGCACATTTTTTTTTTTCCGATCAACGTGTTTCACAACCATATTTTTTTCAAATCACCTGAAAACTGTGAAGCAACAGATGTTTGAAAGGTCGAACGTGAAAAAACTCAGGACTCACTGGAAACAACATAATACCCCACATTCCAGGGTTTGCCCGGCAAATGGTCTCAAACAAAATTACTACGCAAAATACATCCGTGAATGGCATCCAATTGCGTATGTCGACGAGAACATGGATAAACATCACGGCAAGATTGGTATTCCCTGATAAAATTCATTGTGGGCTCTTCGATTCCATTAAAACGTTAGAAACTGCCAAATTTCGGAACAACGGGCAATTTTCTTACCGGTTTCAGCCAGTGCCGATCCAAAACCGCCGAATTCACCCAACGCCAACGTGCCTGAAAAATCTTGAACATTGGGGCAAATCGGGCAACCATTCATGAAATCAAGTCGGTCCATAGATAAGGCCGCTTTTGCCAGTTCAAGACCATGAGGCTGCTTTTGAATAGCCGAACGTAGCATCATTTTGTGACAAATTGTAACATCAAGACAGCCACATTTTACCATTGGACGCGCAATGGCCAGAAAACCGTTGTCAACAACAATGGTTCGATGTCACTCAATTAAAAAACATTGGTAGGTTCGCACGCGCAATGTATCTGGATCAATTATCTGGAATTTGGCGGTGTGAGTCATGAGTCATGAGGACAACTTCGTGTCATGAATTGCAGGATTTGGCTGCAAATACGTGTTGCTACCAATGAGTACCTGCGCAGTCGGATCCAGTAAAACTAGCGGTTCCGGCATGAAAGCGTTTGCGCATATACGAGGTGCACCGTACAGCGCTGTTGGTCTCCAAACTGCGTGTTTGGATGAAACGTCGTTCTGGTTGCACTTGTGGCACTTGGTGTGCGTCAGTGTACGTCACGTTGTCGGTGTCCTTGCAGGACGCAATATCGCAGGGCTAATCTGGTTTTTTACTTTCTTCCCACGGCACGTGCAAAAACAGTGGGGCTGAAATGTAACGGCCACACTGATCATCCTGACCCGCTCTTCTTTTTGCCTAGGTGACACGGTGAAATGCAAACAAAACACGCATGAACATAAATTCCAAACAAATGATACTGTGCGCGTATGCGAGGCCTCTGCTGGGTTAGCCCATGTAACCAACGTAGGAACGATCTTGTGTTGAGCGCCAAAAAATACCAACGTAGAAACCATGTTGAACATGATTTGTTTGGGAAAAATGCCTCTCGTTGTATGACATGGTTTTGGGACAAGTTTTGGCGGCTGGTTGGTAGCCTTAAACTGTTCAACTCCTGCCATGGGCGGATTGGAAACATATAGATTCCGCGGCCGTTGCGTGTGGTTGGGCGGGCCCAGAAAAAGGTCTTGGCCAACTTAGAACTGGTATCACGGAAACTTTTGCGCAGCTTAGATTGCTGGCTCAAGCGTTTGAATTGGGCAGAAGGGAACCGCTACCAGGGCTTTAAATTCCCAACTCGCTCAACATCGTATTATGGATAAATTCGTTGACGTACACACCGTTCGCACCACGGCGTGGAGAAATTGCGTGCCTCGATTTTTTTCCAACCCTTCGTTCACCCAAAGCATCGTCGTGGATAAGACCAAAACACACCTTTGGAAATAGGTTGGCATCAAACAACCTCAGCGTTAGTGTCAAAACAATATGTTTGATAGGCTAAATTGCTCGAAAATTGTGACAATTCGCTACTCCAGCTTGGATCCCATGCTCACATTTTACTCGCGCTGTAAAAACGTTAAGTTTCTAGGAAACCATCGTGCCAAATATTTGCGTTTGGTTTTACCGTAAAAAGGCAAATATGTCATTTGCAATGTGAATGTGAATGCACATCGGCCTAGTCATAGGTCGTGTTGCAATGAAATTGTTCTCGCTGTGTTGAGTGGTAACCGAACTCGCCGCCATTCCGCGCGCAGTGCTGCCAAAGAGTATGCCAAGTCGTACCACGAACTGGAATATAAGAGTGCGTCACTGAAATTTTCTCTTGCGCAAAACTTGCCACAAGTGGCAATTCGCCCTTCCAGTTTGAAAATGCACCTTATAAAACGGGATTTAACAAGGGGAAACATTGATTTTTTGAGTCCTCCCTCCCCCCTCTCCTGTGTTGTTTTTTGTTTGTTTGTCAATTTTTTGTTTTTTATTATTTTTTGTGTCGTTGCCGATGTCCAAAATGGTGCTGGACCAGTGCAAGTCAACCACTGGAGGTGGGGTTCGGTCGATATTTTCAAAGACTTTTAGCAAAGTATTTGGAAAACATCTCTCATTATCCATGTTGGCTGCTGAGGCAGAAATTTTCCGCAGACTTTATTTGACAGACCCCTGGAACATGTTTTTGTGATAAAGACGTGGCACCTCGTTTCAACGTCATTTTTTTAAAATTGTTTTGTTGCTGTCAGGACGGGTATACCAATTTACTTTTACAACTGTTTCCGTAGAACATATTTGAAAGCAAAAGGGTGGCAACCACATCTTGATGAAAATGGTGATGTTTCCATGTATCACATGCAGTTGACACAATGTTTCGAAACCCAACCTTGCAATAGTTTGTCTGAGCTGGAACGTACTGGGTCTGGAGCTGCTAAAAAATAACAACGACGGAATGCGAACAATGAATTTTGGACAACGGATGAGTTTCAGTTGCTCGTATGGGAACGGAGGGAAGCACAAAACAGGCAAGGAAAAACACGTTTGTCAAAAGAAATCCGTAAACACCTTCGAAAACAGCTGCGCGCAAAACGCAACAATAGAGTCACACAAATTTTGGATGAATTTTCTGCCTTGAACCGCTCGGATTCGGCGTTCCGTGATCCAATCCGGTTCCAAAAACAAATCCAAAAAAAAACCTCAACCAGAAGAATTTGCAAACTATTTAGGTGATGTTTTTCGATCTGACGTAGGCCACAATGCGTCCGTTTTGGATATGCTCAAGCGCACAGGTCCCACAGCATTCCGCCTTTCCAGCTTCGTGAGTTGCAATATGTGTTGAGCCAAATGCCATGCAATAAAACAACAGATGCTCCTGGAGTCGTGGTCGAAATGTTCAAATATGGAAAAATTGTATTGCGCACATGTTTGTTGAACATGTTAAACGGTGTGTTGAAGAGCGGTTGTTTCGATGAATCGTGGCGGGCAACACTTTTTACAATGTTGCCAATGTTGCCGAAGATGGGGGACACATCAAGACCACGTTGCTGGAGGCCAATTGCTATTTTGAAAATTTCCTATTAAATATTTCCCAAGCTGATGTGTCAGAGGTTGAGGACTACATTGGACAGCAATTAAAGCATTGACTAAACAAGGTTTAAACCTGGAACTGGCATTGAGGACGCGTTCTTTGCTTGCGAGTCATTGTGCAACAAGAGCCTTGAGTGGAATTTCCCCCTAAGGTGTGCAAATTTGGATGTGACTAAAGCCTTGGATCGTGTTGAATATGGCGCTCCATTTGAAGCTTTCTTGGAACAAGGTGTGCCAAAACCATATTGGTGCATTATTATGGAAAGTTTACCAAAATCAAAGTGGTAAATTGCAACAGGGACACGGGTTTTCCATTCAGAGAGGTGTGAGACAAGGAGATGTCATAAACCCTATTCTTTTCAACGCTGTTTTGGAGTCGGCAATGCGGAAATGGAAACACAAACTGTGGGCGAGTCATGGCGAGTCATGGTTTGGTAATTGCCGGGAAAAAAATTACGAACATCAGGCTTGCAGATGGTATGCAGATGATTTGATGATTTGATGCTATACGCCCGATCCTTGCAAGACTTGAGGGATATGATGGCACTTTTGATTGCAGAACTCGGAGCCATGGGTCTTCAACTCAATGCATCAAAAACAGAAATATTGACAACATTTTCCGGAAATCGACCTATGCACGTGGAACTTGCTGGTGATTCAATGGAAATACCAAATGGCCGCAGCAAACAATAAAAACTTGGGCAAAACATTGGTGGGGCTGCAGGTTACATGGGCGAAGTTTCGCAAACAAACACGTCGCATTGAAATTGCGGCTCAAATTTTTCGATTCGGTTTTGTCTCCAACAGTTTTATTTGTTTTGACCACACTGCCACTCACCAAGTCTTAATTGCAACGATTGGACGTTACCCACGAGAAGATGCTCCGAACAATTGTAGGTGGGCGGCGGTGGATTCAACTGATTGAAAAACAAGGCAACCGGTTGACTCGGCGCCCTTGTAAGGGTGACGAAATTGAAATTCTGATTTTTGAGGCTGAGAAAAAATGCTGGTATTTGCAGGAGTCGTCAAAAAATGTTTGCAACATGGACATTCATTTCGATTTGCAGGCGTGTGACTCAAGAGTGAAAATGTGCGTTTCGCCTGCGCGGTGACTCGCTTTTGCTCTTCAAGGGTCAAGAAAAAATATTAGAAATTTATGATTTTCAATCATCCGAATCATATCAGGGCGACATTCACTCTTCCAGTTTTTTCCTCTTCTCGACGCTAGCGGTGCCAGAGCGCTTGTGGCAATGCAGAAGCCACAGTCTGCAACAAGGCAGCGTTGTGACGCCAAGTCCAGCTGTAGGCCCAAGTGTACCCTTTTTTGTGCACGTTTTATTTTTTTTGTGGAGCATCGACGGAGGTCGCCATTTTTTCAAGTGTTTCCATGTTCCATCCATTTGTTGGGTACCAGCAACAATGGCTCTATAGGATTTATCCCACAAACGACCTCGAAAATGATAAGTCTTAGTCTTAGTAAAGATATTTTGTTTGTGGTTGACTTGGGCCAATTTGAACCTTTTGCGGGGATAATTTTTTGACACAACTGACAGCATGTGCAACGTTTGCATCTTCCGTAACGTAAAGGAAGTGCTCGTCAGGGACGTTAATACACCCCCCCACCCCCCACCCCCACCCCCCCTGATGATCATACGACAGCATGCGCAACGTGTGCATCTTCCGTAACGTAAAGGAAGTGCTCGTCAAGAACGTTATAATACACCCCCCCCCACCCCCCACCCCCCTAATGATCATACGACAGCATGTGCAACATGTTAAAAACTCAAAAAAATCAAATCCTATACCCCCATTTCCGCAAGCCTCATTTTCGAAATTTGCAACCCTTCCAAGGGATCGTAAATGGCACATCTCAAAATTGGCAACCCTTCCAAGGGCGCCGTATCAGCCGCATGCCAAAAACAACAATGCAGCGAATGAATTAAAAACTGGATGCAGCACTTCGTTTATACCCAATTAGCCCCTGGAGTGATGCAATTTCAGAAAACAATTTCGTTTATCTGCGCGTGTTTGTCGACATCTGGATCGATGGCCTGCAACAGCAACTTTTTGGAATCCTCCTGACAAGGCAGTAGCATATTTTGCACACCAAACTTTTTGAAAACGTGGACGCCCACAAGTGCGATGGGATGACAACTTGCGGAAATTTGGTGAAATGCAATTTCAACAAAAAACATGGTCCATACCTGCTCGACATACTGCCTTATGGTATTCTTTTGAAAACAAGTACATCCAGTTCCTTTGAAAACGAATACATCCAGTTTTGCCGTGAATCGTTTGCATTGTAAACATGTAGTTTTGATGTGTTTAATTTCTTATTTTCGCGTTCCTCCGCGTGTCTTGAAAGGACCGCAGTCACTGACTCGGACGGGCGAAAGAATGAAAAAATATGATTTTTGAATTCTGTGCGGGTTCAAACTCGTTGAGTGGCTTTGGCCGTGGTAGTGCGCGAAGAAAAGTCCAAGTAATATAATTGTATATTTTTTTGCCGCCTGGTTTTTTGAAACTTATTTACTGCATGCAGCATTTTGGCGGGAAACAAATCAACGCATTGTAGGGTTCGCCAAAAAAAATTACCTGGGCCCGAGGGAAGTGGAGGTTTGGAGATGTTGTTGAGGTGGGTTCCCTTATTTATTGGGGGGACGTGTGCATGGGGGTTGTCGTGGTGTGGTTGGCTCCGTTAAGCAAGTTTATGGTGGACACCCGATAGCTTTATTGATCATTTGGTGCCCAATGGGGTATGCCTGTCAAAATTCTGGATAATTCTTTTTTTGGAAAACACAAGTCGGAACTATTGAAATGTCATCTCAAATATGATTTCAATTTTTGATAAATGGTTGCAATTGACTAAAGCACCCCCCCCAAACCCCCCAGCCAGCCGGCTCCCACCACAGTAAGCACTTAAGTCCCCAAAAGGGTTTGGATTTATGCCCTCCCTCAAGCACATCTGGAGACTGGCCAGTATAAAACAGTCAGCAGGGAGAGCTGGACCTCATGCGGAAAAAGGTGCGGAGGGAAAAAAAAAAACTAAAGCGCATTTATCGGTTTTTCTCCATTTGCGGGTTCCAATGCCAGTGCGCGCTGCCGGACCTGAACCGTGAACTCCAGATTTCAGTGGGCACTGCCGGACCTCAACCGCAAGCTGCAAACCGCAAACTCCAGAGCTCAGAATGATCTCGGTGTGGCGAACCTATAACGGCGAACCTATATTGGGACAGCATAGTGTTAAACATGACGACAAAAGGCGGGTTTGTTTGGAATGGCCAACATGCGCGCATCCAGGTCAACAGGTACCAGTCCCCCCCAATTTTCGTCCACCAATTCCGGACCCCACGCACCAAAACAGAAAATAAATTGCGTTACAATGCATGATTTTGCAAGTTTTTCCTCGCAAGGACCTGGCGTAGAAAAATATTCATCCCTTTGGTTATGCAACTTGTGTTTGACAACGTTCCTACGCCCCTTGTTTGTTTGCAGTGTTGGTTCGCCGAGGAAACAGAGACATGGCAATGGCAGGGAGAGGGATTAAAAAAAAACAAATAGGGATCAAAAAAAAAGGATCAAAAAAGAAACAAATAGGGATCAAAAAAAAAACAAACTTGAAAATTAAAGGAGGAGAAGGAAAGAAAGAAGGAAGGAAGGAAGGAAGGAAGGAAGGAAGGAAGAAAGGAAGGAAGGAAGGAAAGAAGGAAGGAAGCAAGCAAGCAAGCAAGCAAACAAGAAAGAAAGAAAGCAAGCAAGAAAGAAAGCAAGCAAGAAAGCAAGCAAGCAAGCAAGAAAGAAAGCAAGCAAGAAAGAAAGAATGAAAAAAAAAAGTAAGTAACCTTCCCTTGAAAAATGGAAGGAAAGTTTCCTTCTCTTGACCCCCCCCTCACCACCCTTCACGCCACCCCCCCTCACCCCCCTTGACCCCCCCCTCACCCGCTTTTATTTTTTAGCCGGCTCCCCTTGCTACCTACTATTCTATTTTTTTTTTTTTTCACCAAGCCTCATCGTTGTTTATTTGGGTTCATTAATCTTGCTTGATATCCATCGCGACTTTGTGCTTAGTACTTCTTTCCTTGGCACGCATTGCGGGGGATGCCGCGCCGCCTCCCCCCTTCAACCCCCCCCCCCCCCCCCCCCCCCACCCCCCCCCACGCCGCTTTTCTTTTTTTCTCCACCCTTTTCTCTTCTCGCCCGTTTCTCACAAAAGGGGCTGCGCAGTCAGCGCAATGATTCCATGCCTCATGTGTGAACCAACTCAAGGCCATAGTGCAAAGTGTTCCTAACTGTTGCAACGACCATTGAAACTGACATGAGTAGTGTGTTTGATGTTTCACACTCCTCCTTGGAAATTAGAGTATTGAACTCTAAATTCCACATTGAAACATGTTCACCTCAGCCTTGTTGGCCTTGGTAAATGAAAAAGCAAGCCTTCCAGGTTGTTGATCATTTGACCAACCCTTTCGGCTTCAACTTCGTCTCCAACTCCGGCTGCTTCGTCTTGAACTTCGCGTAAGTCACGAATTTCCTGATCCAAACGATCTGCATAGCCCTGCATCTCTTCCTCAGGATTAATTGGCAACTGAGTTTCATTGTCGGGTTCATAGCCAGGTGGGAGATTCTCATTGAGAACTGTATGAGGTTCAGGTTCTGGTGAAGTACGTGGTGCTCCGTACTGGGTATCATCTGCTTCATCCAAGTTTTCTACTTCAAAGTCACGGCTCACTGGGCTGTCTCGTCTGCTCCTCCTGTCTTCATCTCGAAGATCACTGTTTCGCAAGAAGAGACCACGACGCTCATGCTCATCCATGGGTTCCTCAAAGCTGTTAATGTAGCCACCCAAGTTGATCAAACCTTCCCACAGACGAAAGAACATCTGAAAGGCTTCTTCAGTTCGTGTTTCCGCCCGGTTTGCTGCTGAAACTCCATTCAATTTGGCAACTTCTGCCAAATTGCGCTGGAAAAGCATCCGACCTGCCAACGTGTTGATTTCCTCGTCAATGTGGCTCATAGAGCAATTGATGCCATGGATTTCCTCGGCTCTCAGAACTTGCAAATTCTCCTTGAGCTCTTTCACCTCGCGGCGCATCTTGAAGAGGAAGAAAAGCGCAAGCATCATCACAGCAATGATTGCGAGACCAATGCAAGCAAGCACTGCCAAACCCGAGCTCGTCCACAAACTCCAGGACGTAGCCAAAGCATCCATGTAGGGCTCATCAATGAGATAGCACATGTCCTCACGAGAAAGATCAAGTTTATCAACACCTTGAAGACTTCCTACTGCAAGAATTATGAGCATCAAATTGGCCATCTGTTTCACCTTCTTTGAACTGGAGCTACGGTCTATCATTTCTTCGTACTCTGTCTGGCTGATCTGCTGTCCATTTTCTGCATCTACAAATCCCAAGAGGAAAAGCAAGCCTTTCATTCTCATTGCAGTCAAAGGTTTTGTGCCAAGGTCAGAAACGTTGATGGTGGTGGACACCTGTGACACTACCAGGGATCCATCAGCTGTTCGCTCTTGAATCCAAAGCAACTTCGATGACAAATGACGAATCTTGCCAGTTCCACGCTTGTTTGCCAGAGATTTGCATGCTGAATTGTCCACCAAAGCTTCATGATGAACTTCCACATTCAAAAGAAACTCCAAACAACCACGCAAGTAGATACCATCCGCACACGCTCCAACAAGTGAGTGAAGTTCTGCTTCTGCTGACGACAAAGATACCACCTTTTGAGTTCTACTTGTTCCAAAAAGCAAATTCCCGTTGAGGAAGTGCAAGGACGCCGATGTTGAACGGCGATGGGCCTTGTGACCTGACCAGTCACTGTCGCTGTAGCTTTCCAAAACATACCCGCATTCACTGTGGACCAACTTGCCAACTCCAGGTGTTGGAATTGAAAGTTTCAAAGCATAGTGTTGGGTTCCTCTGAGGTATCCCAAAAGCTTCTTCAAACGCTTCAGTGAAAGAACTGTGGGCTTTACCATCTTGGAAGAAAGCTCCTTGACGCAGTAAGAGATGTCATATCTCTCTTGTGCAAGGTACAGGGCCATGCCTGTTATGGATCTGTAGACTGTGGCGTCCGATCCATTCAACTCCTGAGAATTGTCTTGAACTTGGATTCCACTATCTGCTGGAATTTGTTGTGCCCGAACCATGCCAAAGTGCTCCTCAAAAGCTTCTAGCATTTTTTGGATGTAGTTCCCAGGCTTCACCACAATGCCGTCGTCGACACGTGTGTATGTTCTCTTCAAAAAGGAAATTGAATCACCAACGTCTTTGAGCAACTCACAGCTCAATTCAAACTTCTTCTTGAGTAGGGGAAGGAAAACATCCTGCACGTAAGCCTTTTCACCCATCAGCATCACGTCATCCACATGCACAAGCAACATCATCTTCTCATTTCGCGCCAAACATGGGTTCAAAGGACAATGTTGGAAACCTGCCTCTTGCTTGAGATAGTCGCTGAGATAGTCAAACCAAGCTCGTGCTCCCAAGCGTTGACCAGGTAGGTTACGCAACACAATATAGTCATGATCTCCATGCCCTTTCCCCAACTTGACTCTGAGTGGCTCCTTCAGCTCCACCTGAAGAAAAGCATCTTTAATATCCAAAATTCCCAAAAGGTACTCATAGGTGTTGGGCTTGTCCATCTGCGCAAGCTCGGACATCTTGGTCAAGTAGAGAGAAGGAAGAAGACGCAAAAGATGGGAGGAAGAAGCTGGGCTGAAAACGTCATCTCGTTTACCTTCCTCAAATGCGTATTCTCTTGCCACTAGACGTGCTCTTCTCAGCCAGCGTTTTGTCTTCTTATCATAGTTCTTCAAACGCCAGTCAAACACGAATCTGGTGGTGAGGTTCTTCTGGATGTACTGGTCATCTGGTTGATCTGCAGCACGAAGAACTTCCATCTTGGCTAAACGATCCAGTTCAACTTGTTCAGCAACTGCATCCACATCTCGGTCTGGTTCTCCTGGCTTTTCAAATCCATCTGCCCACAAGCACTCAGGAATTGCACTTGGCTCCTCATGGTAAAAGGAGTCGCTGAAGAGGTCTGAGTTGATATCCTCTCCATCCACTTCTGGTTCATCAACTGTGTAAAACTCAAGGTTACCAAAACGAACTGTGCGAATGCAAGCCTCCATCTCTTCTTTAACTTGCCCGATTTTGAGCTTCTTGGCTGGACTACCTTTGAGTTTCTTCGCAACATGCTCTTCATCCCCTCCTTCTGCTGATCTTGTACTGGTTGGACTTGAGGCTAAAGCTCCTGCAGGCAAAGATGCAGGTTGTTGTACACTTGAAGCACTGCTTGTCCCTCGGAACCGAATTTGAGTTGACAAAGGAACCTTCAAACTTTCCAAAGGTGTGTCATCATCCACCTCTAAAACATCTCCTTTGCTTTTCTCAGACTCCTCCTGCACCAAAGTCTTGTTCTCCACAGGCGTGTTTTCGATGTTCTCCATGGGGTGTTCTAATGGTGCAGAGTCCAAAGTCTCCTCGTCCTCATAGTGCACAATAACTGCCTTGCCTGGATCATCAAAACGTTTCATCCTTTCAAGTTCGTTCTCTTCTCTGCTCTCCTCAGTTGCTTTCTTTGCTACTGCTTCTGCTTCTGGATCACGTTTCTTCACCACAATCGACTCCAAAGGAATGAGGCTGGCTGCAACTGGTAAAGCTAATGCCTCTCTTTTGGTTGGAATGATCCTGGATCCAAAACTCGTTTGATAGTCGAAACTTGGGCAGGAAAACTCTTTGAAGTATGCCAAGCTCAAGCCCCAGCTCTGCCCAATCCTCCTGATGCTCTTGGTGAGGAGGATGCGACTTCCATCATAGACGATGAAGGAGTCCTGGCCCTCTGTCTTGCCCAAAAAC